>JASCIV010000044.1:0-65224 GCA_030374735.1 Gracilaria caudata
TTCTGGCCTTTTTAAGGAGAGAGAAGTACCTTTAGGTGCTGCTTGGTTGTGTTAGGAATTAGAACACAACTTCCACAATAAAGAAGAAGAATATCCCCAAAGGTTTATAAGCCTTCTTGAAGAGAGAAAGCTTTCAACACAGAAAGGTTTACTTCAACCTAGTAATTGAGGGTTATTGCCTGCAATAAAGAAGAGAAGAACGCTTTCACTCTCCGAAATTGATGCTCAAACTTACGGCGAATAACAGATACAAACACAAACCGAAACCAGAGTCTGAATACATATCCCGTGTCTTAACCACACACGAGCTCTACACTAGAATAGAGCTAGCTACTACGCATAAGTGACAGAAATATCTGAACCTTTGGCGAGAGTCTGTTTCACTTGCCACCTTCCGTCCAAAATCTGATTCGCCATGAACCACAGAAATTCTTGGCCTTCTTAAAGAGAGAAAGCTTTACTTGAAGCTTTACTTCGTTTAGTAATTGAAAATTGATGTCCACAATGAAGAGGAATAAGTTTCACTTGCCATTCCATGGTATGATTTACATTGATAGAATATATGTTACCCCTAGCTGGGATCACGGGGACAGAACTGAAATCTTCGAAAGGTTCCAGATCGAAATTGCTTCAAGGCCCCCCTCCCCGCCCTCAGAAATACAAAGCTTTAATGTTCTGCACGACAAAGTCGTGAACGAAAATGGGCACGAAAATGCAACTGAATTTACTTCCGTGTTGGTGGCGGTTTCGGATCACTGCCTTGTCCAGCTTTTCGAACAGCTTCCTCAATTTCTTCTCGAAGTGAACTTGCAAAGTCCTTCGCCTGATTTCGGAGCGCCTCAGATTCCTATATTCATAATGGATGGAATTGTTCAGTCAGTGTTACAGGACCGCAAAATGTTGATGCCGTAGCGCTTGTTCGGAGCAGAAAAACAATACCTTTCTCATTTGAACAAAACTCTCACTCTCTGATATGCTTTTCGCGGCCTCTGCTGCTGATTTTGATAGTTCCTTGGCTTGCTGAGAGGAGCGAACGGCAAAACGTTGGAAAGCGGGATTGTTTGCCAAACCTTTGACAATGATTTCATTGGCCAGCCATTGGGCGATTCTGGAAAACAAACCTCCGGGTCCCATGACGATATGAAACAGAACAATAAAGGAGCAACAACTTCGTCACGCAGGTCCCGGTTCTAATTGCTGCGTGCGCAAGAGAGCTTAGTACAAACGATGAGTTTTTCGTCTACGTTGGAATAGATCCCAGGAAATCAGCAGACTCAGCTGCGCGGTGTGTCACAGCTTCTGAGCGGATGCGGTAGAACACAGGCCCATTTGACTCACAGCGTTTCGCTTTTGCCTCCTCGAAAGGCTCACGAAGGCGACAACGGTGAGATGGTGAACAGTTTAATGCCTCCAAGCTTACCCTTCATAGAAAGAATAGAATGGCACTCTGCTATCAATTCGTAAGGAATCATATTACAGTATGATTGGCTTGCATGTTCACATGCGGATCACGTGCAACAGATAAAATAATGTTCGGGTTCATGTTCAAGATCTTGATTGTGGGAATCCTGCTAGATAATGTTACGTAGGTAGCAACCTCGAGGGTGTCGTCTATTCCTGCTATCTTCAGCATCAAGGCAATTGAGGCGTTCCCATTTTTGCCGGGGCAATGCTTCGATACAATCTCACAAGGAACTGAAAAGGGCTTTCAAAAGGTTAGACGATTTCATCTTCGAGTGCCACGAATTTAAGTTTGAAGAACGATTTGTTGCTGTGCGAAGAACTTTGGCCCGCGGTTGCTTCAAGCGAGGTAAGGGTTATGGGGTTCATCGTACTATGTTGTGATGATCATCCGAACTTCCCGGTGACGCAAACAAGCGAATATGAAGTTGCTCTCTACGTGTACTGTCAGAGAATCATTTGTTTCTATGTCATGCGAATCTGATAATCACCAGCTATCATTTTGTATCTAACCCAAGGTGCGGCTTGATACCCAGATTTCTCGACTACTTTCAAGAATCGGACTTGCAAACCGGAAATTGTGAAGTATGGTACTTCAAACTCAACACAAATTGGTCGCTTGGTCGAATTTTCTCGTTCTGCTGCTTTCCCAATGCTGGGTAGTGAGAAATGTCCGCGCATTTCGGCTTCTCTTCCTGCCTTGAACTGTTTAATTGACCAAACGACGGCGTCTTTTTCAGGTGCGTACTTTGCTCTTCCAGAAGTGCATTTGAAGTTTGGGGTATCTACGTCTGGAAGCACTGGGATTGCAATCTTCACATTATTTGCTATAGCACGAGGTTTTAGCTGTGTCCGCGCTTTCACGATGTAGTCCACCCGGGTAGGTCTTTGTTCAATAACAGCATCGACCCAAATAGGCGGTTTTACCTGTGTGTTCAGACGATAGCTCATCAGCTCAAAGGTGCCATCCGGCGGTATAAATGAAATTGTACGATCGTTTTCGAACTTAGCAAGTCGCACACACTGGTGAAACTTGATATCCTCCAAGTCCACGGACTTTCCCTTCCTTTCAGGACCACCTCTAGCGGCGTTCGCCTCAAACTGCAACCTGTCGTTCAGGCCGAGCTTTAAGTTAGGCATTCCGCTTAGATAAGATTTCATGATTAGCTTTCCCACGATTTCCGAGCGCAGTAGGTGTCCCGATCCCGAAACGAGAATGTTTACCTTCTCAATTACATCGAGGAACACTTCGTTTCTAGAGTGCTTGATCCCCTCACTCCTCCACGACACCGCATTAGTTGCAGCAACAGGTAACGCACCGATCGACTCCGAAACACTGTAGTCCTGTGTGATAAACTTCCGCAAGATTTTTGATTCAGATATTTGAGGAAAGCCGAAGTCCATCATTTCGTCCAGGAGCTCGTAGATCACGACGAAATTGTCTCGTATTGATTCTTCGTGAACATCCCGAAAGTACTCCGTGAACACCTGAACTAGCTTGTATAGAAATGCTAGAATCATGGTCGCGTTTGAATTCCGCCGTGTGACTGCGACCAAGTAAATGTTTGCATGACGAACATGAATGAAAGTAATTCCTTTCTCTTCGTTTCTAAAGAATGGGGTAATTTGAGAGTCATCTTCTGCCTCGAAGACCCTCTGCTTGAATATGTTTATGACATCCATTGGTACATCGCCCCGAAAGTTTCTTGAAATAATGGTCTTTCCACGAGAATCCAAAATGAAGATTGACGAGGCCACCATGGTCAACGTTTCTGATGAGGATTTCGTTCCTCTGAACAATGCAAATCTTGAGCTTGAAATGTACGTGGTCCGAACTGAGTTCACTTGATACTCCACCTGAGTTCTAAAGGCTCATGCGGAGCTCTGAGAAAAGCATAGAAAGTAATGGTTCATGGGATGTGTTCGACGAACACTGTTCAAAATGCTGACAATTGATGAATGATGATGAACCAAGACAAAACGCGGAAAGCGGCAAGATGATCGAAAATGGAAGAAACTGCGGAACTACGCAAATTACACTACTGATGAGCATTGCAGCACCTGGCCCTGCAACCCTGGAACCCCCACAGAATGCAGCTGTAAGCATCAGCCTCGCCATACACGTTTAACGCGTGATCAAAGCGCAATCCTCTCTGTCAGGGTCGCTTCGTTTGTCAGACTATTGTAACCTGACAAAGAGTAAGCCCAACGTGTACACGTACCTGCGAATGCACACGTTTGTTTGAGAATTTGTTTGAGTTCGGAAAAAATGTGATGTCCAACGTAGCCGGAAGGCCCCACAGCGCAGTTATATCGCACTTCTTGATACATGTACAGTAGGCAGCGGTGTCGTGAAAGTGTGTGTAGAAAAGACAATCTGAAAGTACACGTACATGACACCCTGTCAGTGATACCGTTTATCGAAGTGATGCGGGATAAAAGCTATATCATGGAACGCTACCCCTCAGACCCACGCAGTTGGCTATGTCATTTCAGATGCCTTCTTGGTGATGATGTAACGAAATGCCTGCAGTAGAATAGACTGCTCTTGTCTAATCTCTCTCTCCAGAAGCATTCTCAACAACGTCGGCTTCCGTTCGTTCTGCACTTGCAGCCTTCTCGTTGAGCGATTATTTTTACCGCGTCCTCCCTGCTTCTTCCGCGTCCGTTTCCCACGCTTTGCAGGAGCTTCCTTCTGTTTCCTTTCCACCTTTTCATCGTCATCTTCACTGCTGCTGTAGTCCGCCAGCTTTGCCAATGCTTCCGGAGCACTCTTCGCAATGCTTATCCTTTTCTCTGTCCGGTTCCTTTCCTCTGCTGCGGCTGCTAACTTTCGCTCAACATTTCTTCGACTGGGCCAGTTTGCTTTTCGGGCTCTCACCCAAGCTTCAATTTCTTCAGGAGATGAACCAGGCAGCTTTGCGTTAAGTCGGGATAGCACGTTTCGAGATGCATCTAAATCGCGCTGACTACGGTCAAATCTATGTTTAACTTGTGCTGCATTACGAGATGTGCAATCCAGCGCACCAACTTTTTGGCGCTTCAGAGCGGCGGCTTGTTTTTGCTCAACGTTCGTTGTGCTTGGCCAGTTAGCTTTCCTTGCGTTCACCCAGCCTTCTGTATCAGCAGGTGATGATCCAGGGCGTTGGGTATTTAATCCTGAAACGAGCTCTTGTGCGGAGGTCTGACCACTTCTATTTTTCTTATCATGTCGCTGAGCGCTTACGGTTCTAGAGGCGTTATGCATGCCAGGGAATTCGACATTCCGACTCCTGCTGTCATTGAGACGAACTGACTGACGACGGTTCCATCGACGCTGATAGTGGTGCCCTGTTAGAAGTCGAGAATGATGTCGCCCGGTTGCTGTTTCATTTTGCGAAGGAAAGTATGGTGGATTTGCATCGCATTGAATGGTCTGCTGTAGTTGAGGAGAGGGTAGTGAGAACTGGCTGAAGCTCGGTGGAACAGTTGGGATGGGTGGGTTCGAATAGAAATTGACTGGCGGTAACAGTTGGGCTATAGGGGGCGGTGGCGGGGGTATATACGGCGGGTGAGGATTCTGGACTTGGGGCGGATGCGCGCCAAGTGCTTGCTGGGTATATGCAAGGTGTTGAGGGGTAGGCCATGGCCAAGTCATTCAGACTTCAAATGCTGTCTCTTGAACTTAAATCCGCAGCGTCACGCTTTATGCAGAGTGTTCCAAAAACGTACAGATGGTTCTCTTCCTCTAAAACCCAGTACCTGTTAATCTGATTCTCGTGCTTGTACTATTATCTCTCGCCGTTGCGAAGATATAGAATAGGGTTGCGTTGCGGTGAAGACGGGAAAGAAGCTCGCAGAAGCAAAAACAAGCGTTTTCGAAGTTACCCACGTCGTCCACATGCCCGTGGTTTAATTTAATGCAATTTTGTAAGTCTGCTAATCGAAGTTCACAAAGTCCAATTGACGCGGGTTTGCAGTTTGTTTGTTTGTATGCATGTGTACAAAGGTACAAACAAAGAACGCTGATGATCATGAATGTGTACAAAGAACGCTATCTACTAGCGTTCTACCCTTGCATGACCATCATCATGATGGTCATGATGCATGTATGATAACTGGGGCGCTGCGCGCTACAGTATCAAGCGTCGACACTTTTGGCCATGCAGTGAAACCATCCGTTCGTTTCTTCGTCCTGTTCACAATCGGATTTGTTCTTCGCAGTACGAAGTTCGTACGACGGTAGGCATCGTTTTCGCTACAAGGGCCAAAAGGTTACCAGCTATCTTCGTAACGGCTTATGAAGGTACAAGGAGACCACTCAGTTACTCAAGAGTCTCAATATTTACCAGTTGTGTTCTTAAACATGTGGAGTAGATTTCTCTGCAACTCCATAGTGATTTGCCCCTACATGACAAGTCGTGGATATTGCAAAAGAGCTGAAAGATGTTGGGAGAACAGTAGATCCAGGAAAGCTAAGTTTGGATAAAGAAGACCTTTTAAACATCGTTGTTCAAGTTGGTGGACCGTGAATGTTCCCGTTCCCGAGCATACTTGAAAGCCAATCTGTTCCTATGGGCCAAGATTCTTGGAGCCAAAGATTACCTCGGGACAGCTTCTACATTTAAATTTCAAGGGCTGCTGTCGGGCCCAATCCATAAAATGGAGAGAATAAAGGACAATGGCAAGGAGCCATTCTTGTAACATTATCGACTGGAACATGATCAAATGATCTGCTTCATCAACAACCAAAACGCTGTTAATTTAGGCTCGATGGAATACTCAGACTAACAAAGGTACGGATTGTCTTTGAGAATACCAGATAAAAAGTGAAACCGTTAGTCCTTCAATGTAGAAGTTGCTGAAAAAAGACTGTCTCACTCCTCAAGGACACCTAAAGAACGTTCGGCTCTATGTGATAGGTACCAAACCAGCAAAAGAGTGGCAACCAGCTGCTAGTATAGCACCTCAACTCGGCAATTTGCGTTGCTCGCTAATAGTATTAAACATTGTTGATACAGGGCAAGCTGCGAGCCCAAAACGACGAAATTGCTATGGGTGAACCTCCGGTCAAACGGATCAGATATCATGTTCGTCAAAATCCGTGATCAGAGCCTCCGTCCTCAAACTTTTATCTTGAAAACGAACTTCAGTTACTCTGCATTTCATACAGGCAAGCAATACAGGCAGATGATTGTGTTGAGTTAGTTCCCACACAGCGCAAAATCCTTCGACGGCCGACAGGGAAACCTATTTTGAGCCCGTCCGTAACCAATATGAATGGTTCTGAAGCACAGGAGGACGTTTCAATCTTGTCCTGGAGTTGCTTTGATTCGCTTTTTGGCGTTGGTATGAAGTAGATAAGCAGAGTGTAGGACACTCTTGGACTTGGCCAGTGATCAAAAGAGTAAGCCGCGGACACAAGAGTGGTGCATATCCAACAAGTGGAATGCCCACGCACAAGCTCATTTCACTCCTTGAGAACCCGACACATCTCTTTCTCTATTCGCTGCCAATTGCCTTTTCTGGTTCATAGATTGGCGAACAGCTTGGTAAGTGCCATACCAAATTGCGCTACTTGCGCCAACCCAAATAAGGCGAGGAAGCGTTCCCTTCCATAAAGCCAGAGGACCCTCCTCATGTACTATTGTCCGCATACAGTGAAGCCATCCGCGGTACATTGTTAATCCAGGCCGAACGCCTTTCATTCGCTGTGTCATTAACCTGGTCTTGATAACATCAAGCTGAGTTCGTTAATCATGAGTTAGAAAAGTCACTGTGATAAAAACATCGGCGAATCCTATGCAAAACTTACTGGCTCAGTTATCACAGAGGTTATCATCCCTGTCAGTGCACCAACAATTACATGGTCGCCCCCTACCAGTTCACTTCTTTTCAAGCGCCTCACGCACTGCTTCACATTCTCAAGCACGGTAAACTGGATAGCACTGTATGGCACGTCGTAAATAATAGAGCTTCGCCAACCAGTGTAGAATTGACGGAATCCACCCGCAAAACCGTTGCCCTCGGAAGCAATGGACGTGACAGCAGCGCCTACATGAGGGTATATGCCGGCCTGCAAGCGTTTCTTGACCACATCGACAGGCACCTTAACAAGCGAACCACAAAGACCGGCAAACGAACCGGCAACGACATGGCGAATACCGAGTAGCTTGTCCCGTCCAAAACGTGACAGCTGCATTTGAGCGAGCTCGTAACTCGGCATATAAACTACACACAGCGGGCTATGTTAGTGACTGAGAACGAGTACAGAGAAAGAGGGAGAGGGAGAGGGAGAACGAACGCACGCATTGAATAGGGCAGCACTCCTGCCAGCGCGCCAATAATGCCACGATACAGGCCCGGTAATCCTTCAGATGCAATGAAACGGATCAGATGTCTCGATGCATCGCTAGAACCGGGGCGACCGCGAATGTACTGCAACCTCGTTTTGACGCAGTCCACGGGGTGCAAAAGAATTCGACTCGTGACACCGGCAAACGTAGAGGCCAGTTGCGCATCGGAGTGCTGACTAAGAATACTTCGCCGGGGCGATACAGACGCGCGCCGAGAGTTTTCACACAGAAGGGCGTTAGCAGAAGGCTTTCTGTTAGTGATCATGTTGGTAGCGAAACGAGAGAACTGAACTCAAGATTGATAGATGGCTTCAATATCGCCTTTTCCACTTGGCTGGCAAAAAGTGTTTGTGTATGGAAAGCACAATCTTGATTAATCAAGAGCTAAATGGGAGTGGAAGTCTAGAGAATTGGCCAAATCGAGGGTATCGCCTCAAAAGTGAGAAGGTAGAGGCTACGAAGTTGTTGCCGTTGTTAGTAACAACGTCAACTCATGAACCTCAGAACGTCTTCGGGAAGCTCCTGTCTTGGTGCTGTCACTCATGTGGCATACTGCTCCACATGCCATCCTCATCAAAAATAACTGAAATTCAGAATTTGGGGGCTCAACCAACTTACCTCATTTTGCGCATGTGTTGTGAATGCGGAGTGCTTGCGATTGGTCCAAGTGTTACCCGTTGCGTAGATCTTTGGCGGCATCCGCCTCCGTTGGGGACACGTGCCGTCGGAGAGCCGACGAAAACTACACCGCCAAGCCGTGTCACGCCCACGGTTCCAAGAAAGCTTGAGGCGGCACACCAGTTTTTGTGGTGCACCTTCGCCGTATCAGCATCGATTACGATGACAGAACGCCCCCGATGCATAGCCTATGAGATAACAAACTACGAAGGTACCATTGCTCCTGTCTCTGCTCGCTTTAACACCTTCAGCCGCCACTGAATTGCTTTCCTCTTCCCCAGAAATTCCGTCACCCCATTTCTTCATATGGCTTTTGTTTCGCACAGCGTTGGTATCAGTGCCAACCCCTCCCGCAAAGTACTGTCGTTCTCTTCTGCCGGACGTTCTGTGCGATCGTCATGTCCACGAATTGTGAAGCGTTTTCCCGCTTATATGGTTGTTCCGCAGGAGCGACAAAAGGATCAAGTCAAGTCGTCCTCCAATGGTGTAGCACCTACCGCCTCCTCCGAACAGCGTGTACCCGACATCGCCCTTCCGGAAATTGAGGAACCAACCCCGGAGATGATCCACCCTGACCCGGCCAAGGCCGCCGTCGATTGCGAAACAAACAAATCTGACCCTGCGCGCACGGCAGGGGTTGGCATCTTCCTTGCCATCATTGCGGCCCTTCTGCAACATACCTGGGTTCTTGAGCACCGTGATATCGCCATGAGTGGGATTTTCGTTCTTGGTTACCTTGGCATCATTCTTGAGGAGACCCTTGCTTTCGACAAGACTGGTGTTGCACTCTTAATGGGTGTTGGTGTTTGGACTGTCCTCATGACAGATGCCACCAATGCAGAAGCCGCTCATCAAGTTAAAGAACTGCTCTCCGATCAGATTGCCGATATTTCACAGATTCTCTTCTTCCTTATTGGAGCTATGACCATCGTCGAGATCATAGACGCCCACCGTGGGTTCAAGGTAGTGACTGATTATATCACAACTAACAACCGCAAAGTTTTGTTATGGACTATTGGTATTCTTACTTTCTTCGTCAGTGCCGTGCTTGACAACCTCACGTCCACTATTGTCATTGTTTCATTGCTTCGGAAGCTTGTGGCTGACCCAATGGAAAGATGGTTGTTTGGTGCTGCTGTTGTGATCGCTGCAAATGCTGGTGGAGCGTGGACACCGATTGGTGATGTCACTACTACGCAGCTATGGGTCCACGGCAATATTTCTGCTCTCAAGACAATGACAGATCTTTTCCTCCCTTCCTTTGTATCTATGGTTGTATCGTTTGCGATGTTGACTCCAATGGTAGGAAATGGTGAGTTTGAACGTCCCAAAGACGACCAATCTCAGCTTGCTCCCCGTGCCCCTCTGGTTTTCTGGAGTGGACTCGCTGCCCTAATATCTGTACCAATTTTCAAGACCGTTACCGGACTTCCGCCCTACATTGGAATGCTTTCCGGACTCGGGGTTTTGTGGGTAATGACCGATGTGTTGCATGCCGGGGAGGACAGAGAGTCTCTCCGCGGTCTGGCTGCTATCAAACGTATTGACACATCAGGAGTGTTGTTCTTCCTTGGCATTCTCCTCGCCGTGGGTGGACTTGAGTCAGCTGGAATTCTGGACACTTTGGCTCATTTCCTTGACAGCCACGTTGCCAGTCGAGAGATAATAGCCACTGCGATCGGACTACTCAGCTCCGTCGTGGACAACGTACCTCTAGTGGCAGCAACGATGGGGATGTACTCGCTGGATCAAACACCACCTGACGGACTGCTCTGGCAGCTTATCGCCTTTTGTGCGGGGACTGGTGGTAGCATCTTAATCATTGGAAGTGCAGCTGGTGTCGCGTTCATGTAAGTTTCCACAACAACTTCTTTCAGATACATACTCGCGGTTTTCGTTGTTCACTCAATTGTCTTTGCGGGGCACTAACTCTCTTTCTTGTGAATCTGCTTGTGTTTAGGGGGATGGAGAAAGTGGAATTCGGCTGGTATGCAAAAAAGGCAAGCATTCCAACTTTGGCAGGTTTCTTCGCCGGTATTGGAACCTATCTGGCTCTGCATTCTCTAAATCTACCGGCAGTTGCTTCGACCTTTGGCTTTTGATGTGGTATGCGTCAGGGGTAGATTGTTTCAGGAGAATCCGACATGAACTTGGGACAGAGTCGCTCATATCCTTGCGCAACGACGTGACAGAGCTTATCTTCACTTTATTCGGTCACCGTATGATTTTGTACAATGTAAACAAACCACAGCATAACAAGCTCATTAGTTCGCTTACAAGGTTCAAGTTGAATCGTTACACACCATTGTTTCAGTCATATTATTGGCCATGCAGGCGGCACAATGCTCCACGTCAACACGAAAACTGAACCACAAGGAAGTTACTTCGGACATCTATCTCTGCACAACACAGCTCCACATGTTCCTCTCGTACAATCATTACGACAAGTTGTTCACTTGTGCATCTTTTCAGTCGCGTGAAACACGTTTACGGCGTCTTGTGTTTCCCCGTGACTCGTTTTCAATGTTCTCTTTGTCATATGTACAACCGAAAGCATTTCTGGATTGGATTTTGGGGGATGTGACACCTTCACGAAGACCTGTGTTTCCTGTTCGCTTCACTGTTGAGAGACCATTGACAAACTTCGTTCGGAAAATCACGTTAGCGTTACTGAACATTCCCTCTTTGAGAGAAACAACAATAAACTGTGAATCAGTAAAATGACGTCGGAGCATTCTGCCAATATTTTGGGTGTGACTCAAGTCGAGAGCAGCGTCTACTTCATCAAGAATATACATGGGAGCTGGTTTAAACCGGAGCATTGCTAGAATCAGAGAAAGTGCAATTAAACTCCGCTGACCACCAGATAGTTCAGAGAGGGAATCTTTCCACACATTACCGAAAGCGACACGAATCTCGAGGCCGGACTCCACAGATTGACCTTCTGGTGGCTCCAGCTTCGCGCTTGTGCCGGGAAGTAAATCTGAGAAGATGTTTCCGAAGTCTTCGTTGACCTTTCTCCATGTCTTCTCCACAGCAACCATCTTCTTCTCGTCAAGGCCAGTGATGACTTTTTCAATCTTCTCCTTGTCGTCCTCTATGATTTTCTTTTTCTTCAGCAATCCTCTGTACTCCTCTTTTGCAGTTTCGAACATGTGCATTGCCTTCTTGTTTATTTTCTTCGAAAGTTCGTCCTGTCGACGCTCAAGATCTGTGAGTTTAGAGGAGCATGACGTGAGCTTCGACTCTGAGAATTCATACTCTGAGCTCGCAACCCCGAACTGATCCTTCTCCTGAGCAATCCAAGCATGTTTCGCATCTAATTCGGAGACCAGTTTCTTTGCACTGACCTTTCCTCTTTCTGATTCCTTCATCCTGCTCATTAACCGAGCCACCTCAAGATTAAGAGCTTCAATCTTTTCTGCGAGTTCTTCAGTCTTTTTCTGAGCAGTTCTTATAGACTTACTTGAATCAGCCAGTCGTTCCTTCTCCATTTGTAGCTTTTGTTTTGCATCCTCAAGAACGGAACTGGTATCGATAGCTTTAGATTCCAGAGCTTGTACTTCGGTGCTCAGCGTCTCCAAAGCAGGACGAAGACTACTTGCTATCTGCTTCTCAAGTCTCTCGATCTCCTCCTCAGCTGCCTCCACTTCCACGAGAAGACGTGAATGCTTATCCTTGGAGCTCTGCAGGTCAACTACGGCTGTTTCGTAAGCACCGCGGATTTTTGCAAGTGCCGCTTCAGCTTCCTTCTTTTCCCTTTCTTTCGCGCTTTCCCTGTTTTCCATAGCCAGTTCCAGTTCGCGGACTTTGGTAGAGTTCTCCCGAAGAGATTCTTTGGCATTTGCTAGGGCAGATGGTATCTCTGCAACTCGTTGCCGTAGCTGCTCTACCTCCTTCATAAGTCTTCCAGTTGACGTCTCGCCCAGTTGTTGTTCAAGCAGTTTAGCCTCATCTTCTCGAACTTGTACTGTAGTTTGAAGCTGCCGGTATATCCTTGCTCTCTCATTAACCGTGTCGACACGATTTTGAAGACGAGTCACATGATCACGATGAACTTCCAACTCAGCTTCCGTTTCGGATAGGTTGCTTAGCAGGGCTAATACTGAAGATCGCGAATGCGTTGAAGAGCCACCGGATGCTGTTCCCGAAGGATCGTAACTGTCGCCTTCAAGAGTGACAGTCCTTGTCTTGATCACGTTATCAAACGTTACTCTTCTCGCAGAGTCCATGTCAGGGCATATCAGAGTTCTTCCAAAAACATGTTCAATAGCGTTCACGACCTCATGATCGTATCCAACTAGACTGAGAGCGAGCTCTGTCGATCTCTCGATAAGTTTCGCCCGTTGAACTTTGGACGCTGAAAGAACCTCATGCCTGATTTTGTTGAGAGGCAAAATTGTTACTCGACGAACCAATCGTCCCCTTTTCAAGAGGTCATTAGCCGTACTATCTGTGTCAACCACAACCTGATACAGCCTTCCACCCGCTGTCACTTCAATGGCTGTGGCCAACTTGGAATCTTTGACCCGAATGAGCTTCGCAACAAGACCGTGTACCTTTCTACGATCAAAGTTTGGATAAGGATCTGAGTAACGGAATTCACACGCCCCGAGACGAGCCCGTAACTGATCTACCTTGTCGGTCAGAAGTGCTGCTTGCTTCTTTTCTTCGTTTAACTGATGTTGCAGAGTTTCCGATTCTCGACCATCGAAGTCTAGTTCGTGAACTGCAAGCTTTGCGTCCGAAATCGCTTTGTCGGCAGCCTTCTTCTTGCTTTCTAAGTTACGAACATTAGCTCTGTCTTTAGAAAGCTGATCAGCTTTGGCGTCTATTTCACCTGATCTATGACTCTTCTCGAGTTGCAATGATTCTATTTCAGTTTGTGCAATGCTTGTGGCTCGTCTTGCAGCTTCAAGCTGGTCAATAATAGAACCAGCGCTTGATCCCTGTGACCCTTGAGTGCTTGCTCCTGTCAACATTGCTGTTTCAGCAGATTCCAAATCTTCCTTGGCCGATTGCAGCTTCTTTTCAGCTTGAGGAATCTCTTCTTCCGCTCTCGAAACCTTTTCGCGAAGAAAAGCAAGCTTTTGTTGCAGACTAGAAAGATTGTCAACGACAGATTTCATATTTTTCTGCTCGGATTCAAGTGCTGCCTTCTGATTAGACCAGGAGCTTCGTATTTGAACAACCTTCTTGCTAAGCTCGTCCACCAAGTCTTGCTTTGACTCTAGACCACCACCTTGTTGGTTCTTCTCATGATCCTGAAGCAGTTGATTCAGTCTCCCTGAGGCCTCTTTTTGGGCTTTCTCCAACATGGAAATGGAATCATGGCTTTCATTCAACTTTTCTTGGAGTTCTGACCCCTCTCCCGAGCTTCTTAGAAGTCTTTGTTCCGCCCGCCAATACTTGTGCGCAATGACATATCGCCTCAAAGTTTCAATATCGTTGTTGTTCGTGTTCCATTCAAGGTAGTGTTTCCGTTCGCGCTCCAACTTTTCAATTGACGGATTGATCTTGTCTACAAGAAGGGAATTAATCTCTTCGACCTTGCGCTCTTTCCTTTCAATCGTTCGCAGAGCGGTTTCCTTTTTGTTCTCGTACATTTTTGTGCCAGCTGCCTCCTCTATCATTGCCAAGACTTCCACAGGTTTCATGTTGATGACTTTGGTGATTCGCCCTTGCATAATGAGGAAATGCGGATTGTTAACGTTTAGTCCAACTGAATGAAAAAGATTTTGAACTCGACTCGGCTGAGCGTTAACCCCATTAACGAGATATTTGTTTCGGCCGCCGATCACAATTTGTCGGCAAACGGTGATTTGGTCGGGTTGCTCATAGCCAACCGGTGAAGTAGACTTGTCAGTATTGTTGAATACTAGTGTGACGCTTGCCTTCGTTACGCCAGCCTGCCCACTTTTGTAAACAAGGTCCTGCAGCGAAGATGCTCGAACCTGCGACAGATTGGTTATGCCTAAAACGAAACATATGGAGTCTAGAATATTTGACTTGCCGGAGCCGTTGAGACCAGTTATGGCATTGAAAGAAGAGTCGAAATCCTTAACTTCTGTTCGAGTCGCATAGCTCTTGAAGCCATCAAGGATAATCCTTTCGAGATACATTGGCAGGACAGAAACAGTTCGGGGAGGGATTCTAAGACTGACGTGAAGGAATTTGGTTCGCGAAATAGAGGAACAATAAGGAGGAAGACCTTAGAACTAATGGAGCGCTCGGAGCTTTCTTGCAGAGATGAACTCACCTACGTGCGTTAGAGTTCGAACGAGAAGGGCTTGTGGGCTCCGTACCTCAAGGGCAAGTCTTGCCCTGGGGAAAACTGACATTCAAAATTTCAAAAGAAGCTGCAAAGGCTGCAGATTCAAATCCGATTCCTGAAAAACAAAAAGGGCGCCATGCCATTTTATGTTTACATATTTTTACAGTACCCTTGTAAGTTACAAGTTGTAACGTGCAGACGATTGATCCAAATTTTGATTTCCTCGTGTCACAGGTTCCACACCTTCGGATCATCCGAATGTGTGGAACCTGTGATGATCACAACGTGCCATTTGTCAACGAGTTCGCAGTGAACAACCCCTGAGGTGCATCATCAATGACTCGAGCTGCAGATAGCACTGCAGAAGTACCAGGATATCACTTTACAGAGAGAGAATCTCGGATCGGAAGTTCCACTCCCCAATTTCATTTCTCTGGGTCACGGCAAGCTGAGGACGATTTATTAAATGCCATCGTCAAGTGGTGCGGGAAATTGACCGGGAGCCGGTCTATCTTGTTAAGAGACACGGGCTAAGAGAAGACAACCTTGCAGCTCCCTCTCCTCAACTTTGTAGATTGGCTCTTTTCCAGGCACACATTTTTCCTACGAAGCAGAGTGTTCGACTTGATCAGAACGCAAAACTATTCCTGCTTCGAAGCCGATACTCTCCGTTTTCTACACTCCAGTCGATCAACTCACTCCCAACGGTGAATTGTTAATTTTGCCCTGCAAGGTTTGAACTTATTCAACGCGGAAGAATGGCGCCAGCAGTTGCCGTCAATCACCGCAACGATGGGATATCGATTCTTACGTTTCGAAACCCTCCAGTCAATGCGCTTTCATCCATCATGCAAGCAAAGCTGTCGGAGGCCTTGGCAATGACGATGAATCGCCCATCCACAAGAGCGGTAGTCATCACTGCTGCTGGATCTACGACCTTCTTCTCCCCAGGCGCAGATATATCAGAGTTTGCTTCAGCCTCAACGGGTGAGAACGCATTCACACCAGAAATTTCTCGTTGTTATTCGCTTGCAGAAGATGGGCATAAACCAGTCATCGCGGCTATTGATGGAATTTGCTTTGGTGGGGGCTTAGAATTGGTATTGTGCTGCTCTGCGAGAGTTGCTTCTCCAACGAGTTCGTTCTCATTGCCAGAATTAAAGCTCGGTATTATTCCTGGTCTTGGTGGTACTCAAAGGCTGCCACGGCTTGTTGGTTTCCAAAAAGCTGTTTCAATGATGTTGCTCAGTACTGTTGTTAACGCGCGGGAAGCGAAAGCCATCGGACTGATTGATGTCATCGCGGAAGACGCTGTTTCTGCTGCTATTGATCTTGCTGCCAAGGTGATAAGCGGTACAGTTCCACGTATGCGCACCATCGATCGCGGGGATAGACTGGAACATGAAACCCAATGTGTCAAAATTGCAAAGACATTGAACGCCACAACGGTGTCTAAACTTTCACGTGGAGGGCATCTTCCACAGTTCCAAGCGCTCATTGATGTCGCGCTATACGGTGTACATAATGGAGGTCGAAAGGGTTTGCTAGAGGAAGCCCGGGTTTTTGCTGGTCTTGTTACATCTGAGCAATCCCTCGGTCTAATTCACACGTTCTTTGCTACTAGAGGAACGACAAAATCTATCATACGGAATGACCCGAATCCTAGTCAGAACGGGGAATCCGCACAATCTGTTGGAATCGTAGGGGGTGGTTTCATGGGTGCTGGTATTGCGGCTGCAATGCTACTAGTTGATATTCCTGTCGTTATCAAAGAACTGAATGAGAATCTTGCAAAAGCGGCCAGGAGAAGAGTGGAAAAGAATCTAGGGAAGCACATGTCCAAACTCGCGCTTCTTACTGTGACAACGGAATACGCGAAGCTTGCGAACGTGGACATTGTAATCGAAGCTGCTTTGGAGAATCCTGTGCTGAAGCAAAAGATTTTCGGAGAACTTCAATCTGTTTGCAGAGACGACTGCATACTTGCATCAAACACTTCAACAATTAATCTTGATGTTATCGGAATGGGGGCACCTCAGGCAAATAAAGAAGGACGTATAATTGGGGCACACTTTTTCTCTCCTGCACACAAGATGCCTTTGCTCGAGGTTGTTCGATCCGAATCCACAAGCCCTAAGGTCATAAAGGATGTTATTGCCCTGAGCAAGAAGGCGAAGAAAACACCCGTATTGGTGGGCAACTGTCCCGGTTTCGCCGTGAATCGTATGTATTTCCCTCAAAGCATGGTCGCAAGCTTTTTAGTGGTAGAATTAGGCATCGATCCATATCGTATTGACCGCGCTGTGGAAACATTTGGAATACCGATGGGTCCCTTCCGAGTTGTAGATCTGGTGGGACTAGACATTGGCGTTGCTGTTGGAGGGGTGTTTGAAGCATCTTATGCAGACAGAGCTGTATCAACTAGCTCGTTGGTGAAGAGCGTGCTAGCGGCGGGGCGTAAAGGACAAAAATCAGGCACTGGGTTTTATACTTACAAGCCGGGAGCAAAAATCGGGATTCCTGATCCGAGTGGAATAGCACCGCTCTTGAATGAAGCACGCAACAAACTTGACATGAGCTATATTGAAACGATACGTCTAAGAGCAGGCAGTCTCTCAGACGAAGATATAGTTGACATGATATTGCTTCCATGCGTGAATGAAGGTTGCCGGATTTTAGCAGAGGGAGTGGCAGTTTCAACTTCTGACTTGGATGTTTGCTCTATCATGGGCATGGCCTTTCCTGCGTTTAGAGGTGGCCTAATGTACTGGGCTCAAAATAAGTTTGGAGGTTCCCTTGGAGTGAAGAAACGACTTGAAAAGTTCTATGAGCTTTCGGATGGTTTCCCGCTTTTCAAGCCATCTTTTGCCCTTCAAAGATCAGGAGCAGCTGTTATGCCCATAGGACGTGTTCCCAACCCTACTCTCTTCGCAGGAATGCCCGACGACATAGTTGTGGTTTCGGCATACCGCACAGCTGTTGGACGTGCTGGGAGAGGTGGCTTTAAAGATACACTACCCGATGACCTCCTCATTCCTTTGCTGCGACGGATTTTGAAAGAAACTGGTGTAGGAATGGCCGAAGTTGGTGATATAATCACCGGTACCGTATTGCAGAGGGGTGATACGGGTGTTGTTCAACTCCGTGTAGCTGGACTGATTGCCGGACTTTCAGAGACTGTACCAGTGAAGACGGTCAACCGACTATGCTCATCCGGATTGCAAGCTATTGTTGATGCTTCGGCTGCAATTCAAGCTGGTTATTATGATATTGCTATCGCAGGCGGTGTAGAAAGCATGAGCATGGCGTCCATGAGAAACAATGAACTAAGACCAAACCCAAGAATTCGGAGAAGGGCAGAGGCAGCTAGCTGTTATCTAACAATGGGCCAAACATCTGAGAATGTTGCCGAGCACTTTGGAATTCCTCGTGAGAGACAAGATAGACTCGCGGTTTGCAGTCATGCCCGAGCCTCTCTAGCCAAACTTTCCGGCAGGCAGCGCAATGAAATTGTGCCAATCAAAACTCGAGTGAAGGTTATTGACAAAGTAACCAAGAAAGTGAGTGGTGTTAAGGACATTACTGTTGATTCAGATGAAGGTGTAAGATTGGGCGTCACTATGTCTACGCTGGCAAAGTTACCGACCGTTTTCAAAAAGGGTGGAAGCACAACGCCAGGAAACTCATCCCAACTGAGTGATGGGGCTGCCCTTGTTATGCTGATGAAACGATCCGAAGCGGAGGCAAGGAATCTAGAACCGTTGGCGTCTTTGAAAGCTTTTAGTGTCGTAGGCGTTGATCCCGCTGTCATGGGCATTGGGCCCGCAATTGCAATACCTACCGTTCTACAGAAAGCTGGTTTGAGCATAGACGACATTGATCTCTTTGAGATCAATGAAGCATTTGGTTCCCAAGCTGAATACTGTATTCAGAAGTTGGGCTTGAACAGAGATATTGTTAACGTCATGGGAGGAGCGATTGCGATAGGTCATCCACTAGGAATGTCGGGAGCTCGCTTGACGGTGTCCATCATACATGAACTTCGTCGAAGTCAGGGGCGTTATGGTGTCGTTTCCATGTGTATAGGTTCTGGTATGGGAGCTGCAGCCATATACGAGATTAACAAAACCAGGAATTCAGCAAAATTGTAAACCGCGATGCGTCTGAGGCAGCATGCAACGAACGTAGCTTTTCGACATAAGACTGAAGAGGGACGTTGTAGAGTGCTATCCCGCAAAATGCATGTGTTTCTGTGTTGTGGTAACTTGGGTGGAGTGGAGCAAGAGGAATCAGTAAGCGGTAAGCCTTCTGGTCTTTAAGACTTAAAACCGTTATCGTACTGTAGGACCTGCTTTCTAGATTCAAACGAAAATTCCAAGAGATTAAATAGGCCTAATGGTTGACCCTATCATAACTTGCACCATCTCTCGATACCTAACTGGCAGTCAAAACCCACTCTCATATTGTTTCGTTGATCCCCCGAGTCAAGAGTCGAACCTTTTCTCATTCCATTTTCCAACCGCAATGGTACTTAGTCATACAACACGGGTTTAACTATTTAGCAACTGAACATGCTTTTCGCTGGAAGAGCAAGGCCTCATCCGCAGATTTCTTCGTGCAAGGGAATCTACTCGTCAACAACCTGCTTATCTTTTGCATCGCCTTGGTTGGATACGCTCACTGTTTTCCGGGGCACTGAACCCTGCAAATGTCACAGTACCCTACACACGTCTGAACCCCCAAAATACGCTAAGACTCTCTCGAAACCATCAGTTATCTTTATTACGCCTGATGACATTTGTCAGAACACGAGGGCTGCGGTGAAACTTGTGAAAGCCGTTCTGTCCGGAGGAATACCTTTTGTACAAGTTCGAGATAAGCACAGTTCCCCGCTTCAAGTAAAACGGCTCGTCCAAGCCCTCCTGACTGGCGGCGTCCCCGCACATGCGCTGGCTATAAACGGGATAGCTCCAGCCGAAGTATTGGCTATTGACTCGCATCTTGGAATCCATATCAAAGAGAGGGACATTGGAAAACTTCTCCCAAAAGCAAACGAGCTTATGCCGTCGGGCAGTGTCATTGGGTGTGCAGTTCATTCAACTCTTGCAGCAAAACAAGCAATAGATATTCATGAACCCTCGTACCTTCAAGTTGGCACCATGTACTCCACTCAAAGCCACCCTGGTAAGATACCTGAAGGACCTGGACTGCTGAAAAAGATTCGAAGCGTCATTGGGGAGTCCCCGATGCTTATTGGGGTCGGCGGCATAAACGAAGACAATTTAGCTTCCGTCATCGAACACGGCGCAGACGGTATCGCAGTCATCACTCAGCTATCCAATGCCAGTGATCCGCGAAGGGAATCTGCGTCGCTCTTGGATTTGTGTAAGACTGCATACGAAGCCAAGAGGAGAGAGTAAAGTTGTACCTGATATCTGCGTTTAGAGTACTCGGCGTGATACAGTGACATATTCATCTTGTAAAAGCATTCGACTTCCTTCTGAAGCGGATACAGCAGTTCCATTAGTTTGGAGAGAGCCTTCAGCAACAGCTGCGTGTGGGGCAGATCCTCGTTGAAACCCAATAAGTACAATCCACGCCAGAGAGAGGTAGAATAGAACCACGGGGTACAATGCTAACAGCTTGCGGCCTTCTGGGAACCTTGCATCAGTCATGAAGCTAGAAGAGGCTGTTGCAGGAATAGTGGAGGCTCAAGAGATGGTACCCTACCTGTTAGAGGTCTCAAATCCGCACATGCACGTTGTCGAAAGACGCAATATCATGACTTACCCCATATTGACCACAGGAGCGATACAACAACTGATACAAAGCGAAATATCACGGCTAAATCGTTCTTAACAAACGAATTTATGAGCCAACATGCAACGGCACTGAGAAGTATGGGAAAGATGCAGTATCCCAAGAGGCAAACGCTTTGAAAGAACGAGCTGCAGGGCAAAATGATGACTCCGGTAAGCAATCTCACAAAAGCAAAGCAAGCTGGTAGAAATGAGCTTCACGTACAGTCTTCCGCCGAGAAGCTGTCCATTGACGGTAATAACAGCGGCACCGACCCATACTATAACAAAGATAACTGAAAACACAACTGAAGCTTCGTCGTGAGCAGTGACACTGAGCATGACAGCCAAAGACATGCACAAGAAAAAGGGCCCCCAAAGATCCCAATCGCGAAGCTCTGCACGCTTTTCACTCTAGGACGAAAATTAGTCATCAACGCTTATCGACTAGATCCCTGGCGGACGAAAAGAAATGAATATGCTTACGGAGCTTATGGACGGAATCATGACCATAAGGAGACGCCTCCCGACCTATCATCACCATGTTTCGAAGGTAGTGAATAACGCATTAGAAACAGTCCATCTTTTTGATCCCTATCTTAATGCCACAGAAAAAAAAGACTTACAAGTCGCAGATCACGCAAAATGGTTTCCGAAATGGGTTCTTCGATCGTATTCTCCCCAAACTGTTGAGCCAAGTCAGCCATATTGAAGAAGAACAAAAGATGATATGCAATCTAGAGAGGGAAAAAAAAGTGGTCGAGAAACCGCTGTCGCTTCCTTGAGTTATTAGGCTGACTTCCCAGGGCAGTTCGTTGTCGCCGGAAGCGGAAGTTAAATGGCGCCCCGAAACGAAGGAAATACTTTCGATGGACGCGTTAAGCCCGACTGTGCAGACAAGGTGCAAAGAACGAAGGAACATGCAGCATTTCCGCACCAGAGATACTTGCATGATTTGCAAACAACTGCATTGACAGTGAGCAACGAAGGTACGTTCATCGTTCATGTAGTAAGGGTAGCAAAAGAGATTCAAAGAAGCGCCATTCGCCAACATGTATGACACACAACGGAGCCACTCGTTGCAGCCCACGCCTATGTATCGCTTGCGATGATTGGCTACTGAACAGAAATGGCGCTTCGTGGCGTCCTTTCGGTGATGAATCTGCATCACCGGTGCTGCGATACGTGATCCGCACGCCTTTTGGGTTGACGTTGCCAGATACAGCAGTGGATAGCCGTCCTCCACACTTCTCTGACATCCGTATTTTCGTCGTTCGCTGGCGCGAGGAATTTCCGTGTGATCCATGTGCAGAAGTACTTCGTGCTTCCACGTATGTCTAACGTCTATACGACTGAAGCAAACTTTTCATCGCCGTCCCATTTGAAACCTTTGCTTAGCGAAAAGCTTTAAGCTTTGGTTATCTTCCGCGAAGTACTTTCAAAGCGCGGCGCTCACGGGTCTTTCTTCTCCGACTCTGCCAAGAACATGGCATTCGTTTCACCAATTCCCTTGCCACACATAGCGAACCACTCTACCACGCCGCTTGTTTCGCCCCGTCGAATTTCACGTCCACACCTCGCTCGAACCAGAATGAACATCAAGGCCCCAAGCGTCTTCAAGGAGGCCCTTGTAGATCTGGTACAACCTCTCAACTTCGGGCGCACCGTAGCGAACGACCCCGTCAAGCGACAGGAAATCGAGGACTTGGCACGTCAAGTGGAAGCCACTAATACTTCCTTCAGTCCAGGTTCAGACCCAAATTTGTCGGGTGTGTGGGACATGATTTACACTACGTCGAGTAGTATTCTATCCGTCAACATTCCCGCTTTTCTACAAAGCTCCCGTATTGTACAGGAAATAGACGCTGCAGAATTGAAGGGCCGAAATGCTGAAACCTTCAAGTTTGGACCTTTCGAGTTTGTCAACTCTGTCAATTTCGAGCTCTCTTCAGCCTCACCATCTAAGTTCGATGTCAAATTCGTCCAGTTTGTCATCTTCAATCTCTTTAGAATCAACGTAAAGCGGAATAACCGCTTCACTGGGTGGCTCGAAGTAACATATCTGGATGAAGACTTTCGAATTTCCAGAGGAAATGAAGGAAACCTCTTCATATTGGTTAAGAAATGAATGTGCCAGTAGTTTAAACAGAGAATCGTATCAGTTACGGCAAGAACGATTGCTAACTGTTTAGGTAACCTGATATCTATCACGTTGTGTTCTACCCTTGTAAATCAAAAGGCGTAGTAAGCATAAGTTATGTAAACGCCTGCGTTTGTGTGTCATAAATGAAACCTTGTATGTTTTCGAAACAATTTCGACCTATGCACATTCTATCCCACTACTTCCTTCACATCTGTCAACATGTCGGCCGCATCGATATTATTCGACACTCATCTAGCCAAGACCCGAAAAGTTCCGTGTCTCTAGTGGTTCCATTTAGCCATGGGTGCTCCATAAGCTCTGCCACTGTGGCCCTCTTTTTCGGGTCAGTGTACGTACATCTTTCGACAAAGTCTTTGACTTCTGAAGAGAATTTCGCACATTCCCTTTTGAACCCGCTTAGTACGTTAGTTGCCATTGTCGCCTCAATGTAATCAAAGTAGTTTTGGGGACGATCAAAAGGATATTTGCCCAAAAGGCACTCCATGATGGATACTCCAAGGGCCCAAACGTCCGACGCGTAAGTATATTTGCTTCCATTCAGACGTTCTGGTGACATATACGCTACAGTTCCAACAAAGGTATCAACCTTTGAGACACCAGGATTCAAGTCACGAGCCAGACCAAAATCGCTGAGTTTCGCCCGGCACAATCTTCGGGACAGAAGTATGTTGGCCGTCTTGAAGTCACGGTGGAGCACATGATGTCGATGCAAGAAACGCAGGCCTTTCACGCAGTCGTGAGCAATCATCTGCACAACTCTTTCTGGAATTGGTCCGACGCGCTGAACGAAGGTGGCTAAGCAGCCATGATCCATATACTCGAGAGCAATATGTACAGCCCCCGATCCGTCGTAAAATGCCCCATAAAACCTAACAAGATATCGACTGATATGAGTCGAGAGAGTCTCAAGCTCCTTCAGTAGTTGGTTCCTGCGATGCTTGTCGTACACATTGACTACTTTCATTGCCATCGGTGTTTTGGAAGGTATGTGCTCTGCAATATATACCCTACCTGCCGCTCCTGCGCCAATGGTAGGGCCTGTGCGAAATTCTTTCAAACCTTTGGCTATCACAATCATTCGATGTGATTGAGGAACTCCCCCATCATCGTCGTCATCTGAATCCTGACGTGTAACCGTAAGTGGTTTGTCAAGCATTCCCTCTGCAGTAATACGAAAACCGCCAGTGACGAATCCTCCATCACTACCAAAGTATCCTCCGCTTGGCCAGTCCGTTGTAGAATCTGTCACTGATTTAACCTCTTCTTTTGCCATGAGAGGGGGAGGCCGCTTCCTGACTTTCGCTGATTTAATGCTTTCAGTGTTAGAGTGTTGTTCAGCGGTACAAGATGGGGTCCTAGCATCGGTGACGCTTTTCTTCAAATCCGAACCCTCCTTCTGTTCTACATCTTCCAATTTTGAAAAGTTTCGTAGACTGGAATGACTGATTTCAAGTTCTTCATCAACTTCATCCGTTACCGCCATAACACCCATTGCGTTCAAAGTGTCATCCACCTTCACATCTGATGAGGATTGGTCTTTTGAGTTCAGGGCTCGTACACGTGCAGAGAATGAACTGGATCTAGACATTGGAACAGGAAGTTTCCTGTCATTCATACTGACCTTGATAGAACTCGAACGGTCCAGGCTGCGGTTCACAGCTTTATCCTGGGACACTAAAGCAGATTTCGAACGACTCATCGCAGTGCTGGTAGCGCGATCCTCGCTTAAACTGGTATCCTTTATGTTCAAGAGTTGCCGACGGCTTTCGGACCGTGCAATCTTCCTCGACACAGAACGTTTGATAGAGTTTCGCCTAGCAAGATCTGTTATTTGCATCGTCCGGTCTTGGTTTGAAGCAGCTGCTGTTGGACGATTTCTATCCCTTCGATCAGAGTACGCACAATTCCTGTCTCCATCAACACTTAGATTCATGAGTACAGAAGCCTCCACTTCTGATGACGCTTCTGTACCTTGAACAAAGTCATCCAATGCAATAGTCGGTGCTGAGACGGCTTCGTGAAAAACAGTAGCATCAGTCACTGGCGTTCCAGGCATCTCAGTGCTCGGTTTCCCGTCAGAAAACAAATCATTGAGTTTTGAAATGCGCCTCGGCGCATTCTTTCGTGGAGATAGTGGGCCGTGATTACCTCTATCCGACTGCCCAATATTTCTTGAAGAAGCCTTACGACTAAACAGACCCATATCGCTAAGGCGAAACGACAACTGTACTATGAGTGAAAACAGTGGTATTTGCGAATGAACTGAATGTTCTGTGTCTTGCCCATGTCATGCACACAAAATTAAGGCTTCTTGTTCTCCCAAAGCAACGCGCAGCTAGTCCAACGCTTCCCCCACCAGCTACTTCGAAGAGGACGATTCCTTCCGGTGAATGCTTTTATCTAACATTCAAAACTTCTTTTTCAAAGTGCCGTACTGCTCAAAATCATACAAGGGTACTGAAATGTTTTTAACCCATGGTTCATTTGGAACCCGCATAAGTAGAAACTCGAGCATGATTTCGTGTCAAGAGGAGAGCCTTCCCAAGAAGTGCTGAATCTCCTGATTCTGGCAGATTGACAGAAAAAAATATTCTGGCAGCTACCTACCCATTTCTAGCGGGTGTCTTGTTCAATGGTCACGCAATCGAACGGTAGTCTGATAAGTTTCCTCGTGGAAGGGATGGTGTCACAGTAGGGGAAGTTTTCTCAAACAATGGCAGATGAGTCCTCATCTCGTGCAGGGCCGGGTTGAACAAGACTTGTTTCGGATTGCGGGTGAGACGTTTGTGCGACATCAGAGGTTGCAGGCGAAGATGGAGAATACTCGGTAATTTCGACTATAAGAGAATCTGGTGGACGGCTGCCAACGACGGAGGGTGAACTTTGTGCTACTGAGTCATTGCCATCTATCACGGATCCAGAAAATACTGGAGCGTTACATATGCAACAAACAGCACGTCCTTTAGAGAGCCACATTCGGAGACATTCGGCGTGTATTGCATGAGAACAAGTAAGTCGCACTATTTGGGGCGGTCGCGGTGTGTCTGCAACTTGCTCAAGACATACACAACACGTCCACTGCTCATCGGCAAAGGCCTTGACCTGGTCGGCAGTCATGGAGTGCTGCTGGATAAAATGCGTGATTCGGTACTGCAGCGTAGAGGAAGGTACAATGATATCATGGCGAGGAGTTGTAGCAGAAAAGTTAGATGAAGGAGGGCGTATGTACGGTTCATTATCGCTGGTACTATATGCATCATTTCTGGAAGAGAACGTGGAACGACAACGATTAAATAGACGTGCATCGAATGAACGAAGAACAATGTATATGAAAAACAAAGCAAAGAAAATAGCAAAGACCACGAAAGCCAGACGCAAACGCGAAAAAACAAGAGCGGCTTCTTCATATTGCTTGGCATCATCCATATCTATCGGGATAAATATATCATTTGACTCAGAACGCCAGCACTGTCGAACGTCGATGACGGCGGGTTCGTCATCGCACGGGATTCGTTTTGTCCGCGCTTCAGTGTCGAACTTGGTGCTGTCCTGCATAACTGTGACTTTCGCTCTCCAGACGCAGATGCTGCGTCGGTCGGAATTAGGTGGTGCAGACAGCACAACGGTGGAGCGAGGAACGCTCTTCTGCTCACATTGTACCTCCTCGTATGACGGGAACTGGACCAGGTTAACGGACAAGGCGACGGCAAACATGACGAGCCAGAGCAGCCCCCAAAACGCATGACTGCGACGCAAAGCCATAACGCAAGCCGGAAGCACGAACAGATTGAAGGGCGTGCCACAGACGGAAACGGACGGCGTTCATCCTCACCACGGCAGTGCGCGGCACGAAAGCCCAGCAGCAGGCATGCAATAAGATGCACAACTTGGCGATGTGGCGCACCCAGCTCCAGTGTAGGACGATAGGCGGTAGCGTTCTACTTGCAGGGTGCCACCAAGGCGGTGCACTCAATCTCGGAGCGATAAGCACCGCGGCTCCAGAGGTGGCGCAAGGCAGCAGGCGCGCTGAGACACTGACTGATCTGGAAACCAATCATCGCGGCGCGAGCGGCCATTCTGGGTGTGACGCGCGTCACGCGCACCTTGCTGCAGCGACCATGCGCTGTTTGACGCTGCTCGTATGATCGATAGACAGTATCTATCTCAGATATCTCTCTGGGCTGTGTCGCGCGGCGCGGGGACTGACGAGAGCGCTGGGTTGCCAGTGTCGCCCACTTGCCGAAATGGCTGGCAACGTGAACATCATGATGATGGGCGCTCTAGTTGTTCGACTGCCAGATTCGTTCTCCGTGCCAAGTCTTGTGACTTTGCCCGTGGTCACGGACGCGCCCGGAGCAAGCCATGTCTTGGTAGGATTCGCGTGCTGTTTTGTTTTTGCTTCCACTTCATGGATTCCAATGTCTCGATAATGCACCGATACAGACGGGATGCCAATCCTTTTCCTGTTATCTATCCTTGTGCCTGTAATGTTATCCTGTATGCCTCGCAATCCAACCAATGACTACAGTACGCTTTCTCGTTTTGAAGTTGTTATCCCTAATACTACACAGTGTCGAGGGCTTAAAGGGTTAACAAGGATTAGCGTTCTATCCTGATTGTGCGCTTATCCCTATGTCCCTTTACATTAGCAGTCAGCTACTCTTCTGGTACCGAGCGTTTTTGCCTTTGGAATAAGCTCCTAGACAAGAGCATTCATTCAATAATGCTTATCTTATCCTTTACAGCAAAATAATTGGTTTAACCAATTGTTGTACCCACGCGGATAGCAAGTACGAGGGTAGATAGATGGAGAAGTGTCCGTATAACCATCTCACCCTCCGCTTGTAGACTACAAGTTGTAGTTCACACAAGACGCTTGCGAAATTTTCAATATCAGTTTCATGCATAGAGGGCTATAGGATTCCCAACTAGGAAGCCGGAGCATTTGTAACGGAATTGGCCTCAAAACGTGGACAGTTTTGTGATCTCGTTTCCTCAGGTTGATGAGTAAATACGAAGGTAGAACGCTACATCTTCACACTTCGCCGTGGTTGTCAAATTGCTTCGCATGTATCTGCATCGTAGTTGAGCGTAACTCACAGTGTGTGCGTGTGGATGTGTTTGCAAGGGATGATGAATCCGAGGAGGTGAACCACTCCTTGAAACGCTCTTTGACAACTACCGCGGCTTGCCGAACTGTTACTTGCACCGTTTTATCAATCATTCCTTCCGAGCTCCAAACCCCAGATTTCATCAGCAATTTCGCCGCAACACACCATTCCGCCTGGTTTCTGTGTTGTGTCTGAAAGCGTCACTCTGCCATGGGTCTAGCGTTCTTATCCCCAATCTCGCCGCACCATGCGGGAAAACCTGTCCTTCAAGTATCGAAATGCGTTCAACAACCACCGCCTTCACCTCCATCAGTAACCTCCACAAAACCACCATATCGCAGAAGGGACGGATCGTTACCAAGCGTACGTTCGTTACTTCCCTCAATCTGAACACACCTTCTCTCAATCGGAAGGAATAGCGAGCTTCTCACACCTCTCTCCTTCTCGTTTTTTATGCATATCACTTGATTCACAGAGACCAGGGGCGAAAACATATCAAGTAACAGTTGAAGACCCTCATAAGGGTGTAGTTCATCAGTACTCAGTACCAGAAGATCGATATGTTTGGCACAGTATGAGCGATCAGGGCGCCGATATTCCTTCGTCATGTCGAAACGGTTGTTGCACCACATGCGCTGTTAAGATAAAATCCGGTCAAGTTCAACAGGATCAAGCGCTGGGATTGCTGAAGGACATGAGAGCGAAAGGTTATGCGTTATTGTGCGTTAGTTACCCTATGAGCGACATGCACTGTGTGCTTCAAGATGAAGACGAAGTCTATGTCAAGCAATTCGGCTCTTCATTCGAGGGCGGTGGTGTCGAATGGGGTGGCTTTGTGCCGGAAGATGACTAACGCACGGTAAGTTTCAGTGTTCTTCACAGCTCCTCCGAAAGCAAAACCCTACTTCTGCTCGGAAGCACTGGTCGTCAAGCAAAGATAAACTAGAAACGCACTGACAAGAGAACACTACGATGTCAGAAAGACGGACTTTGGTTCCATGAAATGTATGCGTTTATTAAATTGCTTCTTCCTTTCCCTTAACAAAGTATTCCTCGTCAAATTCGTGCAACCGTACAAATCCATCCTCTCCACCCGATACATACATCTGTCCGTCAGGCGAGAATGCTACAGTATTGATCGGACCGAAATGTCCTTTGACTCTACCGAGTTCCTCTTCGTATACCAGATGAAAGATTTTTGCTTCAAACTTTCCTTGTCGATCAGTTGTTGTTGTCACCATACTAGCCTCCTGACCACCGCCAAGCAAGATGTGAGAGAACATTGGAGACAAAGAGGCCGAGTTCACGGGATGATCTACAGAGTACGTCTTCAACAATTCGAAGTCATGGAAGCTCCATAACTTGGCGGTTTGATCCTTTGACGAAGTGATAAACATTGTGCAGTCGGACGAAAATTGGCAGTCGGTAATTATATCCTTATGCGCTACTGCCCGATCGATTTCTTCCCACACTTCCCCATCCCATTTACGAACCGTACCATCTTCTGAAGCAGTTAGAAGGTACTCGCCAGTTGGGTACCAATCCACTGTCACAATCGTTCCTTCATGACCTTCCAAGATCACAATGGGTTCTTCATTTTGTTCATCCGAGATCTTATCGTGCTCGAATATGTACACAAGTGACGGCTGTCCCATTAGCTTTGCGGTAGCAACAGCAATATAAGAATCATCGGGGCTGAACGCAACGGCACGAGATGGAGATTTGAAATGCCACTGAAATAACTTCTCGCCAGTATCTGCTTTCCACAGAATTGCAGAGTTGTCCGCCGAGGCTGTTACCACTCTCTCAGTGTTGTAGGTGATAGCTATATCTCGCACAGCACCGTTGTGGCCCTTATATGTACCGACCCTCTCACCATTATTGGCGCGCCAACAAGTGGGTGATTTATCCATAGCAGTTGTGAAGAGAAGATCACCCTCTCGGTTAAATCTAACCCGAGTTAAAGGCCTTTCATGACCTTTGAGAAGAAATGGTCTCATGGTAGTCGAGACGCAGCGGGGAGAACTAGAGAAAACCCAAGCTGTACGCGCTTGCAAAGAGCAATGAAAAAGTTCAGTCGATGTTGTTAGTCCTCTAACTTCTCGCACCTGAACGCCGCGCAAGATGTACTGTAATCCGTATTGTATTACGGTGATTGAAATGATAGCCAAATGATGATGATGAGCTCCGCGAAGATTACGAGTTCCTGCAGCAGTTGACCAGTTCAAAGCTGGCCGATCAGAACGACAGTGCTACTTCACGAAAGCTGCTTTACGCCGGCGAAATAAACGTTGGCAGCTTTTTGCTACTCATATACTACAGTTGCTGTAGTACAGTATATTGGTTGAAAATCACCAAAGAAAAAGATAGCATTTGTAAATAGGAAAACATTTTTCATTTTGTGTGGAAGGTTGTACTACCGTGTACAAAACTTTGTAGAGACACACTAAGCAAAGTCCAAGCCGGTGTTCATTAAATTTAACAGCCCTCCCTGAAAATGATAGAAAGTGCTATAACCTTTATCGTTCATCATAGCGTCCGCTTTGCTCGTTTGCAGACGTTCATGTTCGGGATTTATCCTGAAGATGTAGAAGTCCATTTTCTTTCTAGGATGGAGCTCCATGTGTATAATATCGGAAAGCCTTCCTCACAAAAGCAAAGAATTAGACTGTTATATATTATCCCTAAATTAAACTTGCGATCATATGAAAAGCATGGGTAGCAATTGTGGACCATTGATGATCAACTTCTTCTTCTTTATTGTGGACAGCAGTGATGATCAACGCTGTTCGATAATTAAATGCTTTTTCCTTTTGGACCTTTCACTGAAAAGTCAATTCTATTCTTCTTCAATTTGCTTTGGCTTGCATTGCACAACAGTTCGGTATTCTTCCTCTTCTATTGCAAGAGCCTCACTGCTCCATTTTATCGTCATTGAACCTCCGCTGGTTGTAGGCTCTTTACTGAAGAATGGACCCACTTTAAGGGAAAGGAGCCGCGTTCCTTTATACTTCCGGACAATGTACGCAACTTCCTTTCCTATTCGACTTCCCAAGGAGGTATTTCGATCTGAACTACATAAGTCCTTGGCCTTCCAAATTAGAGAGAACTTTCTTTGTGATTCTATCCTTGCTCTTATATACATATATATATATATAGAAACTAATACTCCCACGAAAAGAAAAAAACGAATCTTTAACCTACAACTTACCCTTTGTTTTAGATTTGACATCTTCTTTCAAGTGCAAGATAAACATCATCCACCGTTTGTAGTAGACAGATACGGCGCCGTGTGATTTAGTTAGTGGACGGCTGTTTTGCAGGCAACTTCGCAGAATGTCTATCAATGAATTTTGGGAAAACCCTTGCCTCTTGTGCAGTTTCGGCTAGAGAATCCATTAATTTTGAGTACAACGTTGACTTCCAATCTACTTTTTCCACTTCGTCGCTGTGGAAGTGGCAGCTTCAACATTTATGTTTATGGTTTGAAGCCCTTATTGTCTAAGTTGCCACAACTTTTGTAGATGATCACCCCCCACTAAATAGCAGAAACGACGCTTATACCGTTCGCTGTGACGTAGCCAAGGTTGCCTCTCCTGGGCTCGCACTTGCTCGGAAAGAACTTGGAGTGCAATTGCAGACAAGAAAGGAAGGAAGTTGACCACTTCGTTCTAAGGTTTCCAGAAAGCACGCATGTGAAGAAGTTCATGCCTTCCTGCCCTCCGAGAGCCTCAGGTATTACTAGTAGCTGAGGAAATTAGAAAGTGGCCTGATCGTCGATCAGTGATCGAGAGACGGTTTTCCGTATGATAATAGAAACGTTCTTTCATACGGAAAGCCGCCACTCGATCAGGCCACTTTCTTTCTATGAACCGAAACGTTCTACGCAATGTTTTAATGAGCTTGTGCACTGACAAACGACAGGGAGGTATTTTCTGAACCTCAGGTTTTGCCCTGTTTTGACTCTCGTATCTTCTTCTTCTTCACTGTGGACACCGTCTTTGGATTGCAGACATGAAAGACCGTTATCTATATTACAGACAGTTCTCTCTTCTCAGGAAGGCCGAAAACTGTTGTGATAACTGTCTTGTGATTCAAGGAAGTTAGAATCGAAGTTGTGCACTAACTTGCAATCATGTTGGTTCAAGAGCTTCTTCCGGACTACATTGTTATGGCATCTTCTTGGCTAGATGCCTGTACTTTTACATACCAATTTTTGCAATGCTGTCGCGTCGATTGACTGCTATTCTCATACCACTTTTGACGAACAATACCCGTCTCGAGAATAATCAGGCTGTCCGACGTGAAGGTGGTTACGTCACGTACTTTAATGACAAAATATGCCTAGGTTTGTACGGTCCCCACACCCGCCGGGGAGCTGTTCCGCATCTTTACAATCGAACTGAAGCCAGCAACAGATATGTCATTTCCACCGAGAAAGTCAGGAGAGTCAAAGGCATATTGTCAGAATGACGCAGACGATGATGGTAGGGCAGGTGAATTGTGCTGCTTGCAGCCAACTGCTGACCCTTTACAGCTGCATTAGAGATCGACGCTTCTTGGTCTATTTAGATTCAACATGAGCAAAGAGTTGCCACCAAGACCAAGAGCTACGAGCATTTGTTCAAGACGCAGACATTGCAGGGCAACGTCAAACTCAAAGAGCGAAGAATGATGGCAGCCGCTCATGCATACAGTCGACTTAAACGTTATTTCAAAATATCTCATCAATGCGAGTAACCCCATAGTTATAGTTGCACGGGTAGTTTGACCTCCTTAATCTTGTAAACCGACCGGTGATCGTGGGAGCGCTTGATACAACAGTTCAGAAAATCGTAACCACGGAAAGTAAACGCTAGTAGAAAGCTCGCCAAGATATGAATGGCAGTATTATAGTTGCAGGTTCGAAAGAAATTGTTTTGGTTCTTCATTCATACAGGAATGCGGGCGTTCATCTCCATCCGGACGTTATCGTGTACTATATATGAGTATGTTCGCGGCCCTTTTGACCTTTGCTGCCACCTGTTAGCATCAGAAGACGTTGAATTTGTACCCGAAGCTCCACTGGTTTCAGAGCTGTCTCTTCTGTGTTCTTGGTGCGGCTCGTGTGGAATTCGCGGGCTGGATTGAAAACGGTCTTGTTCAGGGGTTGAAGCGGATGGACAAAAGATATCACCGACGTCGGTGCTGGGTAGTCGATCGGCGGGAGCATCTGCAATTTCCCTGGGAAAACGTACAAGGTTGACATCAACTCCGAAAAAACGAAGGAGCCGGTGTCCAATATCTCTACGATCCTCAACGAAGCGACGCCGCAAGTCGAGCGGAAGGGCAGGTGAATCAGCGCGGCTGGGGGCGCACCTTTGTATACTGTTCGACACATATTCGTTGCAAAGTGGGCAGCGTTGCTGAAAGGCAAACCAATCTAGAATGCATTTGGAGTGAAACATATGATTAGCATCGCACGGTAGTTTTCTTACAAGGTCCTTTCCATGAAACTTTTCAAGGCAAATGGGGCAACACACAGTGTGCTCACATTGGTGTGTTTGTGGGGAGAGAGAGCTTCGCTCGTGGCACTTGCAGCACTGGTAATGCACAGCTGGGCATTGATTGTCGAGGGCGATGGCCTTTTCACGAACAATTCGCAAGAGCCCAGGATAGATGTAGATGGGCTTGAGATGTGTAGCAGGATTGGCGTAGGGATGAGTAGATACTTGCGATGTAGGAGCAGAATGGCGACGGTGGGGTCTCGCGTGGCGAAAGGAGTTAAAAAGAGAGGCGCGAGGGCGTCGAGTTTGATGCGGGGGGAACGTAAGGTCTTCCGGAAACGCTCGGAGGAAGGGCATGACGTGACGAAGAGTCTCGGTGGAGGGTGCTAAGTGCCGGAAAACGGAGAGCGAAGGTAACGGAATTGAGCGGCCGTTATCTAGAGCGAGACTACTGTACGAGGCGGTGGACGGGAAGCAAGTGCTTGCTGGTAGTTAAAAGACATGCACACCGAGTCTCGAGTTGCTCTATGCCGGCGGTGTGCGGCGATGGAGCGATTGGCTTACCACCTCCTGACAAGGGGCTGGCGGTGAAACACACGACCAGAGCAAGCGAAAGCTGCGAGTTCCCCTCGCGGACATGCGACAACGCTGATTGGCCAGCGCCAGCACCCAAAAGGGGCACCAACCCCAACACGCACGTGTGTCGGCCGCCAACGCTTCCCCTTCGATTCTGTGTGCCACCGTTGCTGCGTGGCTAGGCTGTAGGGTGGCACTGTCCTCCCCGTCCAGGGGGTTTTCAGAGAGAGGAGTTGTGTAACCTTGCGAACTGTTCTGCTGATCTGTGGGTCGAGCTACGATGCTCTACTCATCATGATGTGCTACGAAGGGAGGGCTAGCCCCAAACGCACTAACCTCAACCCTCCGCTGCCCTAACTGTAAAGCTGAAACTTCCCGGCTGCGATGGATTGCCAGCAGAATCGAACTATCTAGACTGCCGAGTCAACGCATATTCTGCTATTGGTGCATATGTTTCTCCTATGCATCTTATTCGTCGAAACTCTTTGTCATACCCTCAAATGTGCTCGTCCACCCAGCTAAAACACGGGACAGTATGGGAGCTCAACTGAGCATTGATTTTGAACATACACAACGCAGCGATATGAACGGCATGGAATACATTATTGGTACGACGGTACAATCCGTCTGGACGCCTTCCCTGCCGAACCCTTGATAAGCGTCAGCGTCATGGCTTCGTTCTTTCCCGCCTCACCGACCTGGTTCGCACTTCTGACGCCAGCAGCCGCTCTTGAAGCACACCAGTTGAATAAGATCAGAAGCGTGTTGGACAATGGCTGACAAGGTTTTCAAGCTGACCACTATTCGACATGAAGACAAGGAAGAGGCCATAAGGAACTTTCGTCAACATGTCGTCAAAGGTCTCTCAGGTTCAGAGAAAGAGCTCTCTTCCATGTACTTCTACGACAACAGTGGAAGTGGTATGTTAAGCTTTTGAACATGTTAACTCACCATTCGTTATGACCATGAACGTGCATCATTGCATTTTCCACTCGGGAACCAACTTCTGACAGTTCGCACCTGTTTTTGCATAACCCTTCTATGTATAGATACATATGCAAAGATAACTGAATTGGAAGAGTACTATTTGACAGGTTGCGAAATGGAAATTCTTAGAACCCAATCTTCAGATATAGTTAAGAATCATATCAAATGTTTTGATGAATCCCAAACCATCAACATCATCGAACTCGGAGCCGGTGATGGCCGGAAGACCAAAGTCTTGCTGCAAGCCCTTATTGATGCAAAGGTCAATTTTGAATACATCCCCATCGACATTTCTCGACGTGCAATGGAGTTGTTGTTTAAGTCCTTAAGGCACCACTTTGAAGAGAGCGTCATCAAAGTCCATGGAATAATTGGCGAGTATGTCGAAAGCGTGCAACATGTAGTCTCCTCATCGCACCGGAAAACGATTGTCCTCTTCTTGGGATCGTCACTTGGCAACTTTTCGGCAGAAAGCGAAGTTGGATTTTTGAGAACAATCCAGCGTAGCCTCAGACCCGGAGACCTTTTCATGCTTGGCACAGACCTAAAGAAAGATCCTCACGTCACGCTTAGGGCTTACTCCGACTCACTCGGAGTAACCAGGGACTTCAACCTCAACCTGCTCACCAGGATGAATCGAGAGCTGAACATGGACTTCTGCCATTCAAAGTTTATTCATTACGCCAGCTATGACCCTTTACACGGAGCCGCTCTGAGTTACTTAGTCTCAACCGAAGCTCAGACAGTCTCAATGAATTCGGACAACTCAACCCGGGGTGGAGTTGGATCCGAAAGTCTCGAATTTAATTTCGAGGCCTACGAAGCTATCCACACAGAAACATCTCGGAAGTACACAGTGAGTTCAATCCACAAGAAGTTAGAGTCCGTCGGTTTTGAGGTTAAGGGAACATATTTCGACACTCGCCGCTGGTTCGCCGATTCCATTGCCGCAGTAGTTGAATTATAAACCGGATAAGTAAACACACAGCTAAAGGGGCGCAAAACTTCACGCGTAAGTACAACCTATTTGCGCATCAACGACGACGGAAACATTTGCATAAATGAGCACGACACCATACGCGAATTTTTAGGTTCCTGCTTTGAAACTTTCAAGTCCTTCCCGTTCGAGGTATGCATGTTCAGTCACTGTCATCCTCAAAGGTGGTCTTCGTTCCCTTAATTCCACCGTTTGCAAAGTTTGCCGAGCCCCCGCGACCACCAAACCCTCCACGATTACCGAAGCCTCTACCACGCCCTCCCCGCTGACCGCCACCTCGACCCCAGTCGCGCCCACCACCACCGTCACCAAAGCCGCCCACGTATCCACCGCGACCACCGCGACCACCGCGACCCCCGCGTCCACCACGACCACCACCACGTCCTCGAGGGCCACCTCGCCTTGGTCCATTACCAGGCTTGGATCCAGCGGGATTTATCCTCAAACGTCTGCCCTTAAGAAACGTCCCGTCAAGCTTGAGTGCTGCTTGAACCGCCGTTGAATCTGCAAAGCTGACGAATGCATATCCACGGATACGATCAGTCTCTCTATCTCGTGGGAGGAATAAATCGGTTATTTCTCCACATTCGGAGAGTAAGCTTCCCAACTCATCTTCTGTGCATGAAAATGGTACACCCCCGACGAACACACGAAGTTCCTCATCCTGAGTGGCAGACGGTTGATGCCTCTTGTTGCTCTGGGATTCAAACTGGGACGAATCGCGCTTCCTCTTTTGTCCAATGTCACCGCCAGTTTCATTTCCTGAGTAGGGCGCCTTCTCTACATCCATAGGGGCCTTCTCTTTAACTTCTTTAGGGTCCTCACTGGAACTGTCTTCCGATTCGCTTGAATCTTGCTCTTGATCAGAAACAGGAGCTGCCTTGTTCCCGTTTGCCTTAGTCCTCATGTTTGTTATGGGTTTGGCTTTCGGTTTCGGTTTTTCGCTTTCATCGTCAGAAGAATCAGAGCCTTCACTGTGTTCTTCTTTTGCCGAAGGTTTGCTAGGAGATTCATCCTCACCCTCAGAACTTTCATCACCATCTGAGTCACTGCTACTGTCTGTAGATTTCACAGAAACTTTGGGGGCTCCGTTCTGCTTCACAGGCGGCACGTCTTCCTCGCTTTCAGATTCCTCGCTCTCACTTGCACTACTTCCGTCGTCACTTTCTGCAGGCTTGCGGCTGTTAGCTTCGACTTTGAGTTGTTTCTTCGGCTTGTCCTTTGCAGGCGCAACGCTGTCCTCTTCCGACGATGAGTTATCATCGGAGCTAGAACTTTCGTCATCCGCAGCCTTTCCACGGGCTCTTGACTTGCTCTGCTTGGCTACTCCAGGCTTCCGAGGCGGCGAATCGGATTCATCTTCACTGCTAGAATCCTCATCACTAGAAGCGTCATCATCGTGAACTTTTGCGGGCTTCTTGTTTTGTTTTTTTCCGGCAAGATATGACTTGGCTTTTGACTGCGGCTGCTCCTCTTCACTGCCGCTTCCGGATGCATCGCTTTCGTTCTCACTAGACTCGTCATCGGACTCTGGAGGGGGAGTGGGTGGCTTCTTCTTGGTCTTCTTGCCTTTCTTTTCCTTCTTCGAACTGCTTTTGGGACGCGAATCAGGGAGCAGAACGGCGTTGGCGTTGGACACCACGATAGATGGCGCTTTGGACTTCCGTTTAGCGCTCTTGGTGGATTTCACCACTGTGGGCGGCGTGGTTTTGGGGTCGGGGCGCTCGGTGACAGCCGCATCCTTACTCTTGCTCCTCCTTGCCGCTTTCTTAGTGCGAGACATCGCGTGGTCACAGGAACAGATTCTCAATGCAGGCTGATTGGGGGCGGGGTGGATCTGCTAGGGAGAACGGTTTGCAAACGGCGGCGGTGCGAGGATCAAATAGCAGAGAGGGCGAAACAAACCCATCACCGCCGTCGCCACATGAAGCGCGTGACCGACGCTTACAGCAAACTGTGCTGAAGAAAAGCGATCGTGCGCAGCAACGGCTTGTGTAAGGTTGGGTTGTTCACGTGAGCGTGGTGACGCCGCGTGACGCGGTCGTGCCCACAAGCCGGACCAGTTCCGCAAGCTACTGCGGCTTCGTGTGGATGCTGTATCTTCGAAAGAGTAGACGTGGGTGGCCATCATGAGCACGTCAGCACCTCGCGCAGCGCACTACAACGCCATCGCTTCGCGCGCATGCGCGCGTGCGTTGCGCAGACAACGCCGTCCACCGCGTTAGAAGCTGCCCCTCCATCCTCTTTGCTCGTGCTCGTCGAGTCCGCCTCGCCTATGCATCGCTACATTCCTTTCTCCGGCGCTGCAAGCGCCTCCCCTTCAGGGTCCGTGCGTGCTGCGTCGCCCCCGTCGAACCCGCCTACTCAACACCAACCTCAGCCTGAGCTTGCTACCTCACATCCTTCGCTGACAACGGCTCTTAATGAAGCTCAGCCTCATTCCCCGTCCTCACGATCCCATCTCCCTCATGTGCCGCTCCCGCATGTGCCGCTCCCGCATGTGCCGCTCCCGCATGTGCCGCTCCCACATGTGCCGCTCCCACATGTGCCTCACGTCACAGTCCCGCACGTTAACGTACCCGCTTTGCCGTCCGTTCGCAAGCTTTTCCACAGCGCCTCATCAAACGACTCTCAATCCGGACCTGCGTCCACAGCCCTGGGTGTGCTCACCGCCAAGGTGGAAGACGTCATTGGACCAGTCGGTAATGCTAACTCCCAGTACGCATGCTTGTCCGAGGACTCTCTGTTCATTGAACTCAATGAGAGTATGCAGTGCCGCCGTCGCCTCCTTCTTCAGTTTCTTCGAGCGCGGCAGGGCAATCCTGAAGAGGCGTTGATTATGATACTCAACACTTGTAAATGGCGCAAAGCAACCGACATGCAGATGTACCTTACTCAAAGTGCTGTCAATATGCTTCAACCCAGCGCTTGTTTCCCAATGCACATAATATCTAACCCACAAACCTCGAAGCAACCCGTCGCCTATGGCCTCCCGCGCCTTCTCGACAAGAGAAAAGTCGATCGCGCTCACTTTCAGAACGCTTTGCTTTCATTTTTGGAGTCCATCTATTTCGGCCACACATACGTCTTGGATGAAATTATTATTATCTTGGACTTCCGCGAATGGTCAATACGCCGGAATGCCCCATACCGCCTTGTGAAGGATGGCATCCAGACACTGCAGGATTTCTACCCCGACAGACTAGGTTACGTTTTCCTTGTTAACTGTCCTGTTACCATTCGAGCGGCATACACTGTTATAAGCCCAATCATAGACCCAGGCGCCAAGGAGAAGATTGTGTGGGCAGCAGAGGATGACCCGGCTGCCACTCTCAGCAAATACATTGCTCCGAAATCCATTCCCACTTTTCTTGGAGGCGAACTCGAAACTATTTTCCCAGCTACATGGCCAGACGTCGCATCCGAATTCGAAAACAATAGATAGGGTTTCAAGTGCTGTACTTAACTGTCATTACTTGCACTACTCTCTCTCTCTCGTCACAGAACGTACGCTTGCAGCTGGAAGCAGGTAGTCGTTTCGCTGTTATATTTGATATCAAAGATTGGCGCTGTTAGTAACAAATTTGGCCTCATCCGGACAAACTGGCATCCATTGATGCTGGCCATAAACATACTGATATAGAAGAGCACTTCAATTTTGTACAACCTGTCGGGCTATTAAAAAGATTCCATCCATCCTACAGAGGACATACGTGTGTGTCCAAAGGTACATTTTTCCTTTTGTCCCGTATTCTATCGGCGTTCATGTTATGCTCTGCTCCTTTCTGGTCCGTGATCATGGACTTGGCGATGGACTACTCGTTTCTCTTGGTATTCGAATCCAGTTCTCTGCTGTAGCCACTTGCGATTCCGGAATCCCCGCTTTCGATAGTTGTAGGGAGATGTTCTATTCTGGTGACATCGTCAGAGCCACCTTCTCCGTATTTCAGACCTTGCCAGTGCCTCTTCTTCAAATAATCAGCACCGCTACTTTCACCTACTACTGCAAGCGACCAGTTGTTGCTTCTAGAGATTAACTGCCTCTCTTCCTCCGAATGATCCGCCTTGAATAGCTTTTCCTTAAGAAGTTCTTGAAAGTCCATAGTATATGCGGCACTGAAAATGTCTCCATCCCTGAGGATTGCTGCCTCCAGTTCAAACGGGGTTACAATTGGGCGCAAGTATTCTTTATCGTTTATCAACGCGTTTTGTGGGCATGCAACGAGAACGAAAACATCGATTTCGGGGTAGTTCGCTAGCTTAGTAGGGTTCGGTTTTCCGACAAGGATCACATAAAACCGTTTTCCTGCAAGATTGACAAGCATTTTGCATCTTTCAATGACATCAGTATTTCCCGAAACGCCCAATGTTCCTGGGATGATTCCAATTCTCTCTGCAGCTTGTATCTTCGCCACAGCAGCAAAACGCTTTCGTAAGATTCTCGAAGGTTCAACCAGTTGAACCGAGTCGCGTCTTTCACCAACCAGTGATACAGAGAAGAACCTGCGTGATGAGTTTGATGCTCCCGAGCATAACCGGATGGCCGCGTTTCGGATTAGTGGTGGAAATTCGTCGTCTTCTTTGCATCGGGTATACCAAACAAACACCGTTTTGTCCGATCGTACCGCTCCGAATTGGATCATATGAGGTCCAACAACTGTTTCTTCATCACCGCAGTTAGTTACTAGGGTTCCTGGTGCCGTGACTTTATGAGAATTAGGCATTCGAAGCGCAGCAACTTGTAACTCCACGTCCACTTCGAGGCTCGCAAGTGTTACTCCATGCTCTCCAGCTTGAAAGCCACGCATCGTAAAACAGCCTTCGAGGTCTAGATCATAAAGAATAACTATTCGCTGGGCGTCTGTGGTGCGAGCAAGTTCTTGGATACTTTCCTTAAATATTGTACACGCATCTAGTGGATGCTCGAGGGTAGTCCTCGGAAAAACATATAGTACCGGCAAAGTTCGAGTTGGAGATAGACAAGTGTTTCCGTAGTGCACAACAAGGTCGCATGAAAAGTGTTGAGCTGCAACCTCGTCTACGCAGCATTCCCCATAGGACGTGTCTCCAAGCAAAAAGAAATTGATGATAGGATGATCCTCCCGGTCTCCTTTGTCTGTGTTGACAAACGAGCGTAAGGTTTCACAGATAAATGGTCCTACTTGTAGCATGTGATCAGGAAACTGAAGCGCTACGTGGAGCACATTTCCGGTGGCGTAATTACTAATCACTTCCGCAGTCCTCTCAACGAGGTAGTTGTTGATCACATCTTCGCATGTCGTCCCCTCAACGCAGTTGAAATTGTGAGAAACTGGCAACCAACACTTAAGCGATCGCAAGGCGCCGTCAGAGAGTCCAGGCATGGTAGTAGATCCGATTCTTGTGATCTAGAATGACGTCCCAAGACACTTGGAAGGCCAATTCAGCTTGGAGAATAAGCACAGAGCTTCTTCAGCCTTATATCGACGCCTACCAGCAGGAACGCGAAGTGAAGTACATGCGGTTGATGTTTTTCTGGCTGCTTAGTCAAACATGCCTACTAAGGATAAAGGATACCCTTGTATACATTCTCTTCATGCCGATTTGATGACGATGATTATCATGATTTCGCGACATCGCGAGGTGTCTTGACAAACGTGATCATGATGATGATGATTGAATCACTGATCATTGATCATTATAATACGGAATATTGGGTCAGTCCCCCGCTATTATGCACCATTAGGGTGAGAACAATTCGAAGAATTCAAGCCGTGACAGAACATGGGATGCAACCTCACCAACATAATTTGCTCTGGTCACATTGAGATGTTCCGAGGAGCCCTTCACAGAAAAGGAAGCAGAGCTGTCCAGCGTTAAAGAGAGGTCCCGTTTAGACTTCGCAGTGTTGACTGTTTGGGCGTGCGTAATATGCTTTGGAGTCTACCTTGTGCATAGATGAGGCAAGAGAAGCAGAGGGTTTAGCGGTTCTACCATATAACGTCACATAATGTGACTTTAATTCTCTTCAAGCAGGCCCGATTTTTTGAGACAGAACTGATCCCTCGAGTCTATCCTCGTGTTCTCAAGCTTGGAGCTCTTCGAAATCGTCTGGGGTGCACATTATAAGTTTACAAAAATAGGGACAACCCTGTGTGTAACGATATCCGTGCAGGTTCATACGAAGGTAGAAAAGATAGCGGGGTTTCAACTTCTGGTTCTCTTCAGGAGCATACCGTGAGTATAGAAGACTCTTTCAAATACCTAATCTTCTTGGGCTACGCGTTGAAAAGTACTCGTGCTTTTCACAAATGGAGGATTCTCTTCGTTCTTTCCAGGTCTTCGAAACCACCACAGTTAAAAACGCCCTTGAAAAGCATAGGTTGGAATCATTTATTCATCGGGCAAAATCTCGGAACTCAAAGATCGCCGTAATTACTTCTGGGGGTACCTCAGTCCCTTTAGAACGGCAAGCGGTGAGATATCTTGATAATTTCAGCACTGGTACCAGAGGGGCTAGGTCCGCTGAAAACTTTTTGAAACGAGGAAGCGCACCAAACGACTTGGATTTCGATGAGCATGCTTATGCCGTTATTTTCTTATACAGAGAAGGTTCGAAGCTTCCTTTTTTGCAAGACATATCTCCACAGAAGATCGCCGACGTAAGTCAACAATCAGACAGCGAAGTGAAGTTTCATGACGACTCTATGGCAGCAGCTTTGAAAATTTGGAAGGAAACGAAAGACCGCATGTTCCTTATCACCTACAGGACAGTTCAAGAGTATCTGTGCTACTTATTTGCAGTTGCAGAAACTTTGAGACCGTTAGGAAGGTCAGTGCTTTTCTTTCTTGCAGCAGCTGTGTCAGACTTCTATATCCCCTCTGATCGGCTTTCTGAACATAAAATCGAATCCCAAGAGGAAAACCTTGTGCTCACGTTGAATCGAGTTCCAAAATGTCTCGGATTGCTTCGGCAGGAATGGGCTCCTAAGGCTTTCATCGCATCCTTCAAGGTAAGTCTTGTGTATCCGGCAAGGTACTGGCTCTCGCTAGAATTGATGATGACTTCATCCACTAACGTGCACATACTCAAAACGCTGTTGGCATGGTCACAGCTCGAAACAGATTCAGAACTTTTGCTCACAAAGTCAAGAGCTGCACTTCAGAAGTATGGGGTGAATTGCGTGATCGGGAACTTATTACAGACCAGATACCAGGAATTGCTGATTTTGGACGCATATGGAAAGCACGTACTCAAACGTACAAATGCAGATGAATGCCTGGAAGCGTTGTTGGTGAATGAAATTGCGGGAATGCACGCAAGTTACATTCGAAACGATTAGTCTTATGTATCGTTGCTAAGTGCTGCAGACTGCTGAGTTTGAAGGCCTTGGTTGACGGTAAGGAGAGAAAGCTCAGACTGCTCTCTACAGTAATTCAACGTCCTCGCTCTGCAAAAGCTCCGCCACGCTTTTGTATCGCACGCAAAGGATGTCGTTTTGGTTCAGATTTATCGCATCGCTCATGGCGTCCTCTCCAACTGCAATACGACCCACATTGCTTCGAACTCGGCAAAAAACAAAACGATCCAAACTAGGACCAGAGTCGTGCTCAACCGACCCATCCTTTTCAATGACTTGAATCTTTTGCGGCAGCATAGACAAGAATGATTTCTTGAAATGGTCTTCCAACAAGTTCTTATATCCCGAAGCATATATCTTTTCAGCGTCAGATAAGTGGTTTAACATGTCGGCATTTTTGAATATAAACAGAATGTTCTGTTCAATTTTCTTTATACGCACTCGGAAATAGAGGCGAAGAGTGTAATTAATACGGTCAATTTCCAGTCTCTTGAGCTGCGACTCCAGTGGAATAGCATCCTCAATATCTTCTTCCTCGTCAACGAGATCCGATTGTTGTTTGACAAGCGCCCGTATAACCTCTATTGTCTGATCTGCGTAGGGCAGGATTTCCGGGCTGAATTGCTCGTTTCTCGCTAGCATTCCCATCATATCAATAGCCTCGTTGAGACCGGCCTGTGACGGATCATCGCCATCGGATGCGTTTGGAAGCCGAGAGTGTGTACGCCCACGGTTACTTTGCTCTTCTGAGAGGGCCATAGACCCGAACGAGAATCTTGGGATTTCATCACCATGGTCTGAGAATGAAGACATTGGTGCAGGCGAGTCAGTAGGCGATTGGTGGGTCTCTTAAAGATTGTAGTGTGTTGCTCTGAACATGAAAGGCAAAGAGCCCCCAAGCAAGTTCGGCAGCGAACTGCAAGAGCAACTCGAGAGTTATCTTGAAGACAAAAATTTGTTTTGTTGACTCTGCACGCTAGGTTCCAAGGAAGTAGCACTTTCGCTTGTTGGGGACGCAACATCAGAAGTCAGCTTGTGCTGGTTGTTTCGCATCGGGTTTCATGCAAAGGTTTCCCGCCAAAAATGGACGGTAGTGCAAACACCCAGTGCATCGGTGCTTGATCTGAGCTTGTCATCCATCACCAACGCGCTTTATTCTGATGTGATTCACTCTGCTTTTTTGAATCATTTAACCTCGAAACCGTTCGGGCAGCCCGAAGGTTAGCTAGCAATCAGAATGCCTGCCCTTTCTACAAGAAAAACATTTCAACTTTTCTTTTTTCTTCGGCTTCGAAACCGCTCGGCTGCCGTTTCAAACGATGCCGTTTCTGCGAGGTGCAGCGATGCATGGCATTTTCGGTTCCTAAACGTGTAAAATAACGCCGCGCAATTCAAATATGAAGCACGAGGCTCAGATTTACTAATCACCCGTATATATATCCGTTGCTACCTCTTCAACCCCAGACAACTTCATAACCTGCTGTCCAAATCGTCCTAGAACGACAATCCTGGTGTAGTTTTCCCCTGATCACAATGCCTCCACGCCCCAGGAGAGGGCGCCAAGCCGCTACTAGGGCAAGCTCCAGAGTGGGCGCTTCGGAAGCCTCGACAACGGGTCGCACTGGCAGAGCAAGGGCCACGCGCTCCAGCCAAGCGACGACGAACAAACCCTCAGCACGCTCTGAAACTACTAGTTCGAAAAGGTCCAAGTCTGCCGCATCGAAGCCAGCCAAACCGAATTCAACTCACACTGTGGTAGAAAAAGCCACATCAATTGACAAGAGTGGCGCTACAGAATCGAAGACCAGGAGAAAAGCCGCATCATCCCCTCCAGCGAAAGCAAAATCTCAATCTCAACCCTCTAGTAAAAGAACCGGGAAACGATCTGCTCCATCTCAAGAAGAAGACTCTGGACCGCCAAAGAAGCAGACCAAAGTATCCAAAACGCGACCTTTAAGAAGGTTTGCTCGGGCCAATTACGAAGAAGTATGGAAAGAAGTTTATCTGGCCGGTACAGAATGGGATCAAATAAACGACGTGTACAAGGAAGACTGGGACTTTGATCACCTCGATGAAGCCCTCACTGATGGAGATCTGGCTGAGAAGAAAATCTATTTGTTTGGCGGTACTGAGCCTCAGCTGATAAAGATGGATGAAGATGACAAAAAAGGGGAGGTGATTCCGGTCCCCGTAATTACAGCAATTGTTTCAGATATACCGCCTCCTGCCACCGTAGGCCTCAAGAGTGTGCAAAGAGTGAAGGAAGATATCGTTCCAATGGCTGATTTACGAATTTCCTGGCAGGCTTATGCTCCTCCAAATGTTGCTTTCCGGGCTCGTTTCAAGCCGAACGTTTACGTCTTGAAATGCAACCAAAGGTTTGTCTCTCTGAAACCAAAGGGTGAAGAGGCTGTGCACAGGTACGACTATGTGCTACCTTACTTCTTCCATCCTGACAAGGAGGACGACGAAATTGAAGACACTGTTGTGCAAGTCTTAGTTGATCTTGAAGGCAGGTCCGCACCTCTTATGTGCGAGTTCGACTATGAGTTGGACGAACTCGAAGAATTTGTCGAGCAAACCTTAGGTGATGATGAGGAGCTTGACAAAGAAAAGCACACTAAACCTCTAAAGCAGGCTATTGAAGCAGCCGTGGATAATGCAAAACTGAAGCACAAGGCGGCAAAACAGGAACGAAAGAAACGCATCCAAGCGATGTCAAAGGAAGAACTAGAAGGGATTCGAAATATGCAGTTGATTAAGTTCTATCCACAGAATGACTGGCCGGATGTTTCAGAAGTCAAGTCTCGCCTTGTGAACAGGTATTACGGCCATGCACATGAGGTTCGTTGACTTTTTCGCACAAAGTTGATGAGCAACACGTCTGTCCCTGTTTCCCTCTGCGTGAACGAGATTTTTTCACTGGAGGTGTTGGTCCTTTTATTCTAGATCTCAGTTGCCGGAAATAACTCTGTCTAAATTTGTAGATAACATCATAACCGAACTCTTCAATGTATGAGCAAATGAAGAATATGATTATTGATCTAAGCCTGAAAGAGAACCCAACAACTGGCACTAATGAGGGTCCGAATTTGGATGCTTCCTGAATTTTCTCAACCTATCTCTGTCGTAAACTGCTTTCTTCGATTCCTCTTCTTCCTCTTCTGCTGTTTTCTCCGCTAACAAAGGCATAGGTTGGGTCTTTTCATATATCTTCGTGAACCGAGGGTCCTTGCTAGCGATATCAGCGTACTGAAGAAGTGCTTCTCTCGGGTCTCGAGACCATTCTTTGGATACTTCCTGCTTCGAAAGATGTTGCGCAAGTGTAGACGACTTTCCCACGTTTCGCACTGGAATTGAAGACGAGTCTGGCTTCATCACTGACACCCCAGTCTGCTTTGACGAAGTTTCTGTATCAATTCTCAAAGCATTTGCTGGTTTCCTTCCCTTGGGAATGAACGATGAGCCTGGAACGGCTATACCAACACCAACTGCAGCAATCCCGTGAAGTTTTCGATTTGCTGTTTTGGTCTGACAATTGAGAACACCTCGATGGCTGTAAACCGAGTCATAGTACACTAATATATCCCCGCTTCCTGTTCCGACGATTAACTGATTTAATGACTCTTTCCACATGACATGTATTACGCTTCCGGTGTCCCTATCAGAGTCAATGTGCATCACCTCTTTCAATTCCTTCATAGAAAACATTCTAATGGAACCTGGTGAACCGCCGGACTTCCCTGTCGTGCTAGTTCCTGTTGCGAAAATATCTCCAGATGGACCAAGAAAGCAAACATTTGTCTCCGAGATAGTGTTCGGAAGATTAGTGAAGGTGATTACAGGTTCCTTAAAGAGTCTGGAGTCATAAACACGCAGACAATCATCCGAACAACGAGCCAACACGTAAGGCTGCGTGGAAGGAGGTGTACAACATATACTGGTCATTTCCTCACCTTGTTTTGTGGCTGGTGCTGATTGTGTTGCAGGTTGATTACTGCTTGATCGTACATCGAGAACTTTTATTGTCCCATCACTACAACCGAGAGCTGCGCTGTAGCTATCATGCATCCAGTCCAAAGCAGTTGCGATTATCCGACCTCCATGGCGGCTTCTTAGTCTTCTGACAGACAACTGGGTCATCACTGGAATTCGAGTCATGGGTTTCCGGGATGTACGATTGATATCCCAAACTCGAATTGTGCCGTCCAAGGACGTCGTGATAATCTGGGACACATTAGAAGCTTGATGTGGATGCCACTTCGCGGCTGCAATAGAAGCAGTATGGCCTTTAGTTCTCGCCGCATCGACTATATACATATCTCCTTGCGATGTCTGCGTAAGACTAAAACCCTCTCTATCCATTACAACGGCTGAGTTCGCTCTCCCCGAACACAGAAGCAGACTCCCAGACCTCGAACATTCAATGGTTCGGAGAGGACTATCTCCAAGTGGATTAACGGTACGGAATGGAATCATATTAGATTTCATGGAATTGAAGTCCCACATCTTCGCATCAGAATCCAGAGAAACCGATACTAATCGATTTCCGGCATTATCTATCGTGATTCCAGTGACATACGAACTGTGAGGTGACCCTAGTTTAACTTTGTTTTGAAGCGGAATGCCTTCTTGAGATATAATGTCGGGATACCTCTGGGAATGAAGAAGTAGAGGGAGATGTGGCAGAGCTGGACCAAGTGGGGTTTCTTCATCACTCTCGCTACTATCACCTGATGATGAATCATCTATGATCTTGGGGTCAATTCGAGGATTAGTCTTCCTTCGTTTTCGTTGATTTTGAAGCCCATGCTTCAGAGTCTTTTCGACGCCAAAATATGCTCTTCCTGTATCGTGGAGCATATCCTTCTCTGCTTCCATTGAAAATGGCGCATTAAGCAGTACTTTTTGAACAGTGCTCTTATCTTCTTCCACTTCCGATGCACAATGTCGTACAACCCGCTTACGCAATTGCGGCGACTGTCGTTTAATCTTCTTTGAGGCGGCATATGATTGATACCGGCTGTGCTTTCTCAATTGCTCTAATTCCTGCTCTTCTGAGAGCAGTTGCGGTTCGCTAACCAATTCTTCCTTTTCTCTTTCAGAGAACGATTCCAAAGTATGATTTGTATCCCGGTTGGAGCGGAACAAGGCGAAACGTTTCGTCTTGATATCCTCATCCTCTGACCCATCTTCGGTTTGAAAAAATGACATACCAGTGAATGTATAACGTTCTGAGTCAAGTTTTCTCACATTACATATTAAAACACGTACATGGAAACGTAAGAAGGTCAAAAGCAAAACCTTCGGTAGCCAGGTTGACAGGTCAAGGGTCAAGATCAATAAGATGCTGAAAGCACACTTCGGAATACATGTGAGATGAAACTGCTTGGCGGCGTCCCAGGAAACAACAACTGGTCTGTCACTTCCTTTACGATAGACAAAAAAATAAATAAAACCAAAAAACCAAATTTTGATATATTTGTGGCAGAAATATCAGAAATATTCTGCATTGGTGGCGACAATGGTGGGGTGGTCCACAGTTGTGCCCCGCGGCTCGCAAAACCTCACCGGTGGACCAAACGTGTGCGGTCCGCTCCTCATGATATCGCCCAACAGCATCTGTGAATGCTTTCGCATCTGAACTCATCCATACCACGCCAACGTAATATTCTTCCAGCCATCTCTGTGCACAGATTGTACGTCTCCGCGCGCTTTGTGTCAAGAGGAACAACCGTGGCTATACACGCTATTCGAACAGGAAGAGCACTTGTTAATCCCTTTCAGGAAACCAACCATGCCTCCGAAGAAAAAAAAGGCCGAAGAGCAAAAGAAGAAGATAGTCGAAGACAAGACTTTTGGACTGAAGAATAAGAAGAAGAGTCGCAAGGTTCAACAATATGTCGAAACTGTTAAGAAGCAGGCCAGTCAGAAGGTCGACGGACCACGAAAGAGGTCGGCCGGTGCGGGTTCGTCATCGGCTGCTAGCAATGCCCGTCTCGCCCAAATGCAAGCTCGTCTAGCAGAGCTTGAGCTCATGAACCAACCTGTGAAGGATAAGCCGAAGAAAATCTCCGCAGAAGAGGCAGAGCGTAAGCGACTCGAGGAAGAAGCAGAGAAGGAAAGAATCCGAATCGCTAACCTTCCAGTAGAGGACCAGATTGAGGAGGAGAGAGTAAAGCTTACATCACGTACACCGGTCACCAAAGAACGTTTCCTCGAGTGGAAAGAAGAGAAGAAGAAAGAAAAAGAGGCTGAAGACGAAGCAAAGAAGGCTGCTGCCTACAAGAAAATGTCGAAGGCTGAAAGGGCGAGGGGTCAGGGCCTAACTGGGAGGGAACTGTTTCAGTCTAACGCAGAGATCTTCGTCGATGACGAAGAGGCTGATGATACTGTGCTTAAGGCGGATAATGACGATATCGGATCCATCGGTGAGGATCGGACCGCTTTCCCGGACGTGCAACCAGATGCGTCTTTGTTCGAAGGGGAGGCTGCTGACGCTTTACAAGAGCCGACTGAGGTCACTGTTGGTGACGAATCTTTATTCACGTAAGGTGCTCTTGGACTGTACAGAGTGGACTAGCACAATCTTCACGTGCTCGTGTCCATTGCAAATACCGTCTACCGCAACCAACTATCCTTCTGGGGGTGGGGGAGCTGCACCACTGCGCAACAATCGATTGAGCTCTGCGCGAAGCAATGATCTCGCCTCGCCTGCTAGAATGCTATCGAAACTTGCAGTCACTTCCCACGCTCTGTTAACCAGCTCTGCCTTATCAAATATGCGTTGTAGCATTTCAGTAAACACTTTCGCGAGCTTACCAACCCCGGCTCGACTCACGTCTTCCTTATCTATCTCCTTTTTGTACAAGCCTGCAGATATCCTTTGCATACAACAATACATAAGTTTCGCACCGGTTGCGCTTCGAAATGTAGTCAGGAAGGCATCCGGACGAGCAGAATGGGTTGAGCTGAATGAATTCAGCATTGTAATGCAATCGAATGCGGACGTGTGCGAGTCACGTATTGTTTGAAGAGATTTGGCTACAATATCGCCTTCCCCTGACAAAGCAGAGCGTCGAGAGCGTTGGAGAGAATATATCATGGCCCCAAGGCTCTCGAACACAAACGGTATAACGCGAATTCTTTCCGATATGTCAAGAATGTCAAGCACTCTTGCCAGATATCTTCTGCCCTTTTCTAGAACGCAAAGCGTGCCAAAAAATCGAAGCCCGGGATTTGCAACGATCGCAGAATTATCCGGTTCTTCGTCGGTGCTTTCAATGTGTAATGTTTGAAGAAGATTCTGAATCTGATCTTCTAGCACTTCCGAGCTTTCCCCCCTAACGATGTCATGAATGACAGCCATGATGTCATAACCTCTCTCAATCTCATGTCGAACTTTCACTCTCTCGTCGTCACGGAGCAGTTTCGATTCCGACCCTTTGCCAGTTTTGCGTTCAATCGAGCTGAAGTCCATAACCCTTCTTGGGGCCCTGGGGTTCCAAGTTTGAACTGAACCAAGTGCAGTTGCTAGAGCGTTCATTGAAGACTCAATAGACTGTGGAGAGGAAGATAACTGGTTTTCATTTGGTTGCAGGACACGTTTCGATCGACGACTCCTGTATGGACGGCCGCTTGTCCCTCTCATGCGGTTTCTTAGTCTCATCTCATTAACGCGCTTCGCAAGATCTGAGTAAAGGTCTCCCACCCCAAGCTTTTCATTCTTGCGATACATACCACTATAATAATCATCCTTGTATGTAACTGCCGATTCTACCTGTCTCAAGTGGACCCTGAAGACCAGCTCTTGATCCTTGTCGGTCATAGATTCAAGACGACGTGCCTTCTTGCCATGCGTTCTAGCTTCTGCCCTTCCGTCGACGGCTCTGTTGTCCAAATTTCGATCATGTTTCGCTCTCGGAGGCTTATCCTTGTTCACCTCCAAAAGGCGGCTTTCCAAGTCCCGTGCGTCAACTACTTCATATACAGGATCACGTGATGTGTTTGACTCTCCCTTGTTTTGAAGAGAAGAAAGAATTCGCGTACTGCCGTTCATAGCATAATCTGCGTTTGAACCGGAACGATTGATGACAGGCTGCCCGTGACCATTGCCAAACAGACCAGGTCTGAGCGCGCTCTCCAAGGCACGCTCCTGACTTTGGGTTTGAAAAGCAAAAGACGTCGCCAGGTCATCATGCGTAGCACTTTGGCTTTGCGTCGATAGTGCTGCGTTGCGTTGACCTAGCTGACGCGACTGGAGCCAAGCAAGATAGCGAATCTGATTGACACGAGTGTAAAAGTCACTGAGTATCCGTTGTCGGGCAGCGGTTTGATGTTCATCAAACTTGGCCCTGTCAAAGACAACACCTGCGTTCTGGGCTGCAATTGCTTCTCTCAGCTGAAGCTCTGCAGTTTCCTTATGGCGCATTAACAGCTGTCGTGTTTGTTGTTCGTAGTACGCAATCATCGTTCGTTCGTATTCCAGAGGATTCAGTAATGGGGACACATGTTGAGGAAATAGTGATTGAGCATTTGATACTGGCTGCGAGGCCTGATCTCCGGGAGAAGAATTCGTAAATGATAAAGGTTGCGGTTGGGAGGAGTGAAGTCGTTGCTTTTCTACGTGTATCATCTCTTTTTGTCCCTGAACTGCTTTTAGTAGCCGTGTCCAAGCAGCGTCCGAAGGCGTTGCGTGCTGGTCATGTCGGGATAGGGAAAGATGGTTTTCAAAAGGATCTCCAATTGTACGTGGTGGCGTTCTTGTTACAAATCGAGATCTTTGCACAACCTCCTTCTCCTCTTCAATTCTACGGGAAAGAGTTTGATGATTCGGTTTCCACAAAGCATCAGAAGCATCATCGCCAGCCTTAATGTCTCCAATGTCTCCAAAAGTTAGGTCATTGGCTGCGTCCTCTTCATCCTCATTATTTGGCATGGCGATGTCGCCAAAGTAGTCTTCGTCTTCCATGAAGGGTCAGCTTCCATACGGCACCAGACTGATTTTGTTCTCGGCTAAAGCTTTGCCTTAGCTCAGGATGGCGACCTCGACGGCAATTGAAGCCAGATTTCGTAGTAGGTAAGCAAATTAGTGCAAGTCGATAGATTCGGACTACCAATACGAACTTCGGAGCACTTTGCCACTGAGATGAAGGAGCGGTTGAAATCTTATATGTTTGAAGTAATGCGTCAAGTGCAGTGTTCAAGGTTTGCGAAGTCGAATACAAAACGTAATGGAGCGTATAGGAAAGTGCCGCGGACTAGTGACGAAATCGTTTCCAAGGAATCAGAAAGTGCCGTCGCCGTGAGTACGCCAATCCGAAACACCAGCCAAGCACCTCTGCTAAGACAGGAGTCCGAGGGAATCCCCGTGGTTGGGTGGGCATCCGGTTGCCGGTTGCAACTTGCAACTTGCAACGACTGCACGACACGCTTAAGACGCTTGGGCTACGTAAAGCGGCTGAACTGGGCTGTGGAAGGGAGCCGAGCTACAGTAGCCCGGCTACTAAACAGGAGCCGTTATGTTACAAAAAAGGCTGGCAAACAAAAATTAATGCAATTCTCCTACAACGGATCACCTCTGCCATAGAATCCATTGACGACTCGGCTCAAACATCGCGCTCATATCCATGGGAGTGATGAGGCTAAAGCGGACGCATAACCTCTCCTGTTCATTCTTATCGCATTGAATATCCGTTTCTGGCGGCGAGAGAACAGGCATCCCAATGGGATGATCCCATGTGCATTTGCCAAGGCTCGTGAGCTGGCTTATATGCTTCCTGCTGTGTAGGTACCTCTCGATTTCACTGTTGCTGGAACTGGATTCATTGTGCGTGCTTGCGTTCACCACATTCCGATTGACGTCCTGGTGAAACGTTCCATGTTCACAAACAACCATCCCGGCGATCGATTTAGACATCATGAAGACTCTAGATGAACAAAGCTGACAGACCCCCATCCGAAATAACAATCAAGGTACGATCAAGAGAGAGGCTGGATACCTAACTGAAGCATTACTTCCCAAACCGCACCGTCATTACGACACTTCGCTCTAATGGCTTCAACAAAACAAGCCACCAAAGAAACCGTGCATACTCGGCCGCTGGGGATTCTCGTTAGAGAAAAGACTCGCGCGTTCATCACTCAATTCCCCTACCAAGAAGGCACCGAAAGCGAAGACCGACGATCAATTCCGGAAAGCAGGGACTCGCAGTTTGCCCCTAATGGAGACTACTTTTTCTCTATTGAAGGCGAAAACCAAGAAGCTGTGATTCGCGACAGTGTGACAACACAGGTGATTTGCTCCTGTGGCGGATTGAAGGACACGGAAACACCCCTCAAGGTTGATTTCGCCGCCTTTTCTCCTCGTGGAACATATCTCCTCACTTGGTGTCGCCCAGTGAGTGGCGTGTCCGTTCGCAATTTGGTTGCTTACAATGCCATAACCGGTCAACGTTTGGGAGGTTTCCACCAGAAAGTTTTTCACGCCGGGTTCTGGCCAACGATTCAATGGAGCGATGATGAGTCAATAGCTGCTCATTGTGTGACCAACAACGTGCACTTCTACAAATCTGATGCCTTGGATAAGCCTCCATATGCGATTTTGCGTGTTCCGGGAATCTCAAAGTTTTCTTTGAGTCCTGGATCTGCTCCCTATACTATCGCCACATTTATGCCGAGTCTGAAGGGTGCTCCAGGAAAGCTTTGCGTTTTTAAGCATCCTGACGAAGGTGGCGAAGAGCTTGCTTCCCGCTCGACATTCAATGCCGATTCCGTCTCTTTCAAATGGAATTCCAAAGGAGAGGCATTGTTAACCTTGGTCAGCACAAATATCGACAATGAGGGCAAGAGCTATTACGGAAACAGCGAAGTGTACTTCATGGACAATCTTGGCGTATTCAGTCAGAGGGTGGAATTGCCCCAACAAGGGCCGACCTATAGCGCCGCATGGAGTCCTACCGGTAACGAGTTCATAATAATTTACGGGTACATGCCAGCGCGTGCTACTATGTTTAACGAAAAGTGTGAGCCGGTGTTTGACTTTGGCACTGGCCCACGAAATGAGATCCATTTCTCACCGCACGGACGCTTTGTTGCCCTTGGTGGCTTCGGCAATCTCGCTGGCGCTGTAGAGTTCTGGGATAAGAACAAAATGACTCTAGTTGGCCGAGCGCAAATGCCGTGCACTACAATGTGCAGTTGGTCCCCATGTTCGCGATACTTCCTAGGAGCTACTACTTTTCCTAGGCTCCGTGTCGACAACGGCTTCAAAGTGGTTAGATTTGACGGAAAACTGGTTCACGAACAGAAGCTGGGAGACGGACATCTATATCAAGCCGCATTCAAGCCCGCCTTGCGAGGTGTATACGCTGATCCGAAGTTCACAATGGATGACATGATCGGAGGTACTGTTCAGTCATCAGATCAGTCGAGTGCAGCTAATGGTGGCACCAAACAGAGCATGGGTGTTTACCGTCCGCCTAGTAGTAGAGGGCAGGGTTCTACTCTAAAGCTCCATCATCACCTTGCTGCCGGGAAAGTTGACAAGAACGCCTTCCTCTCCAGCGGCATTGGTAACACTGCTTCTGCCCCTCGCTCTTCGGGAGGTAAGAAGATTGTCCCTGGTATGGATCCGGACTTAATGGATAGCGGGCCTTCAAAGGCGGCTATTGCACGTCGAAAAAAGAAGGAGCGCGAACGTCAGCAAAAGGCGAAACAAGCGGTAGAGCCGACACCAACAGAGCAGAGCAATTCTGCCAATGTGGATCCCGAGAACATAACAAGCGTAGAAGATGCTGAAAAGCGTGCTAAGAGACTTCGAAAGAAACTCCGTGGTATTGACGCATTGGAGGCAAATAAGACCGAAGGTAAGGAGCTCAACCAAGAGCAGGAGGAAAAGCTGAAGACCAAATCGGTTGTACAAGACGAGCTTGAAGCTGTGGAGAAGAGAATTGCTGAGCTGTCTCTCATAAGCGACACCATATAAGGTTGCTACTTGGACTTCTTCATTGTCTTTTTAGTTAGCGTGAACCCGCTTCGAGGGCGCTGTGGTTCGGTGCTTCGAATTGTGTTATTCCTATTCTCGCATAAAGCTCCACTGTCATCTCTCTTGACGACGACGAAGATTGGATCGTAGATTAGAAAGCATAAGGCTCTTGGATCTAGCATACAAAGCGGCTTCTTGGGGATCTTGCGTGTCCGCTAGCAAAGTGCGTGCTTCTCGTAACCCCGTTAGAAGGGAGATGAGATGACTGTCCTGAGCATGTCTCAGCTCCGTGAGGATTTTCTCTCGTAATCTATCTTCGATATCCATGAACTTTGCAGAACCAGGTGCAGATCTTAACAAGCACCACAGCAATCCTTCACTTCCCATCCCGCCAGTCCGAGCAATAGCGTCATAAACTGCCTTATCTTTCTCCTCACGTTCACGCCATTGAATCTCTTCTGACCTTGTCATTTGAGGATTGAATCCAGGTTGACCGCCAAATGTGTTTCCAAGGTCATCAGGTACACCGCCTTCTATTATCTTTTTGAGCTCATCACGCTCCTTATCTCCAAGCATAGCAGCTTTGGCTCGTTTCGCAACCGGGGTCGCAGGAATATCCGCGAGATCATCCTCTCCATCCAAGTCTACCAGCGTGATAGGACGCTTCGAAGCATTTCCTGCCTTTGTTCTTACTTCATCTCTTGTTTCTTCCGGTTTCAGAGTGAGTGGTTCCAGCTGTGGAAAATTCTCCAATAGGCAGAACGCATACATTATATATCGTTTAGACTGACAGAAATTCACAAATGTATGCGATTTATCGTCGCCAAATTGTACGTATCCTCGAACGGCAGCCCTATACAATGATTTAAACGCAGCAAACTTCTGTTGCAAAGTTTCACCATCTCGCTCACAAATAAATCTTGGATAGATGCCAATTATATCTCTCCTTTTCACACCTCCTGAAACAGATTTGATTGGAACGGGTCTGAACTTCTTATCGTTGAATATAGGTGCGACATGTAACGTCCATGGCTTTTCCTTTAGTTCAGGGTCGCGTAGTTGACTCAAGTAAGGTGCCACGCGTTTGTCCGCCAGAACATGAAGCAGTCTGCAGTACTCTCCGTCTCCAAAAGGTTGGGCATCGTCTGATACCTCAGAATTATCGTCTTGTGTTTCTTCCGCCGCTACGTTCCCAAAATCCGCAGGAGGGAGAGTGTGTGCTACTTTCTCTTTCCGCTCTTCGGGAACTGGAGCACTCTCTGCAGCCTCTTGTTCTGGCTTTGATTTCTCCCGCTCAATGCGAGCAATCACTTCGTCAAGGGGGGGCATTCCCGGAACTACATTTCGATTATCACCATATACTGGCATATCTCCGCTAAGCCAAAAAATATGGTCTTCTTCCTTCTTTTTCTTGTCCGGACCTCTCGCAAAAGTTTCCGGTAACTTTCGCAGACGGTGGTGACGTTCATTCGCAAGTGAGGGATTCTTGATATCGAAATCATCAATGCAATCTAGTACGGTGCTCATGCACAACTGACGCTGAACGAGTTTGGTTGCTAGTATCTCACGACAATAAACAATCCGAAGCTCTGCAACCTTGACGTTCAAGGTTCGCAGGGCAGCGAGCATGGCTTTCTTTGGAATCTTAATGACTTCGATTGCATCTATAGCCTCCCTGAGGTTTCGAGGAACGTGATTCTTGGCAATGTTCTCCAATCGGATTTCCTCTTCCTTCGACATGAAATCAGAGGGCCTAAACCCGCTCGAAGTGTATTCACGGTAGTTCTTGATAAGGTCTGCATTGCTATTGTCGTCGTTGCCTTTGTATGTCAGAAAAATTCTGGCTGGCTTGGTAGCGCCCGTATGGCGAGGCGATGTACGACGATCCTGGGTGGCAGATCCCGAACCATGAGCACCCGATGATGCTGGCATTCGAGCACGCGTCATTGATGGTCGAGTTATAGGACGCTTCTGCGGTGGTGGATTTGCTGTCCTCTCGGCGTTTTTAGACGGGAGTTGCCCCGAGTGTACGGACTTGGTGGTTGAAACCATAGTTGTTTCTATTGTATTCAACTGCCGAAGGCCAATCCTGAGCAAAAGGCGTTGTGATTCAGATTAACGGAGAAAATGAAGAAAGATGATTCTTTAACTCCGTTACACACAGATAAGTCGTGTTTAGGGCAGTCCAAGAAGTTTGGCTTGGCTTGAGTACTGCCCGAGGGCGCGTCGAATGCTTCCAACGTTGTTCGGGACGCGCCTTTGTCCAAGTTAATGCCACTTCAACTTCTTCGGAGGAGAAGCGTTACGACAACTGTCTAAAGAAAAGGAGCAATACTGACCACAACTCAATACCAATACCAGCACACAACGGATGTTGCAAGATGGCATGTGGCGAATGAAGGAAACAGTTTCACTTGGAAAAAGCTGTCCGTTGTGGTCCGTTTTCCTGCTTTGCGCTCGGCTGTTTCGTCAAGATCTTGAAGATCAAATTTCGAAAATTGTTGGCGAATGTTTCACCCTGGGGCCGTGCGTGAGTCCCTTATAGACAGGCCTGTGTATGATACAAGGGTACCAAGGGTACCTTCGTAGAACGCTACACCGGGACGTGGACAATTTTTCAAATGTCCGTTTTCCACAATTTTGGGGTCGCTTCGTGAGCGACCCCAACGAAGACACTTGTGAAAAGGCAATACAAGAGTAATTGCGTCCCACACTGCACTGCGAGACGCAATTATTGCCTTGAACTGTGAAACGAAAATCCAAAATGAACATGTGTTACCGTAACACCACTTCATCACCTGTTCCACCGCAAGCACAAAAAGGAACATTCTTCAACAAAAGGGACCATTCTTCCATTACCCCTTTCAAAAGACGCTGCCAATTCGCGCCGCAAGCTTACCTCCGTATATGAAAGGAATTCTGTTCACCAAAGCGTTGTAACCAAAATCGGCATCGCATAGCAAGGTAATTCATGCATTATTTACCCGGTAAAGCTTTTCATTCCTAGAAGCACCACAATACTTACGAACCAGACGAAAGTACATCATTGCCGTTTACCAGTCAAACAACTTCTGCCTCTCGGCCCTCTTCTTTTTGACTTGTTTTGTACATGTGGTTCGATTTCAAAAAAAAAAAAAAACATCATGTTTTGTTGACTTTTGTCCTCGTTCATCCTATGGACACCGTCTTGTTTGCGAAGACGATGGCTCGCAATCATGCTTTTTTTTCAACAAAGCCGCTCCGCAGTAAGTCGTAATTGGGATCCTAAAAAGAAGAAGATCACAGTCTCTTCCATCCGGGAATCATAACCCCTGTGACATGCACCTTTGCTGTACCTCGGTATCTTAGATACGAAGGTATCTACATCGCAGATTCTACAACCCATTGGCAAACGAGAGCCTCTCGAATCGAATCTACCCTTCGTAGACCTAGAATTTCGAGAAATCTCGTGGCAATCCAGATTCACACTGCATTCCCGGGAAATTCGAAACTCGAGCTGAAGTCCAAAGGTACACGCATCGTGTGACCTCTAGAAGAGTATTAAGTCAGTATTCCTCCCTCTGCAGCTCACCGTTTTGCCTTGTAGGTATGTGTCGTTGTGTTACACAACTTGTGTACATGCATGACGTCGTGGATGGTTGCTTTGATAAACGATTGCACATACCTGACTCATACTTCGTGTGCGTTGATATCTGCTTAAGCACCTTAGGCCCCACAATTTTCTCTCTCCATCGCTCCTTACTTCCAAGGGTGGATCATTGTTCCGTCAGCCTCGTTTCTCTTTCACAACGCTCGAACCATCGTCGTTTATCGAGATAATACAGCGCACATAGTCTCTTAGCCGGCATAACGTTACTATCCTTATCAAACAAGTTATGAGCTTACTATCAATCGCTTTTCATATTCTTCATTTCTTTGTGGACTATCTACCTTCCTTCTTATCTTCTCGTTTGCAAGCGGCGTTGTTTATTCTAACGTTAGTCGCTCCAGATGCAGCACCTTCAAGGATTCGTTCCGTGTCATACTGGATCGCGGATTGTAACACCAAAATCTACTCATTGCGCCCTCTAAGTTCCACTTCCCGAACCGTAGTGGTGGTACATGGAAATGCGCCTTCTGGAAGCAGTGATCCTAGAGTAATAGCTTTGGCTCGAGCGATTGCATCCGCGAACCCGAATAATGTAGTGGTAGTGCCACACATTACTCCTCTTGCCCACATGAAACTTGAAATCGAACCTATCGTTCGGATCATGCGCGGTATAGTTGAAGACAAATCCTTGTGCAAATCGGGCACCTTATCCTTTGTGGGTCCTTGCATTCCTATTGGACTCTCACTCATTGCATCTACCATCGTGAAAGTTGCTGATTCTTTCTTGTGCGTTGGAGCCCATACTGATTTTCACAGCAGCACAAGCCACATGATCTCACGCTGTGATCAAGAAGACGCAAAATATGCCCTGAATGCCATGTTTGCAAACTTTTGGCATCCACCCAACGAAAAGTTGGAGGCAATGTTCCGAGCTTACTGCGATGATGACCATTATCGTAATATCGGGAAGAAGTCTAACATATTGGATAGACTGATGGAAGAAAACAAAGAAGAAGCAAAAACGTTTAATCGGCTTCGCGACGACACGGACTTTCTCAAAGAGAAAATGGATGTTTGCTACCATCGCCACAGAGATGCATTAACTAAGTTATCTCCAATCGAATATGTTGATCGTCTTACTTGTAAGTCGGTAGTTTTGATTCATGCACAAACCGATGTTGTCATCCCACCTGTGCAGAATGCAGTTCTCAAAGAAGCTATTGACAAACTGGGAAGAGTTGCAACGTCGGCCAAAGTAACTCACCTACTCAATCACGGGGATCAACAACCTCTTTCATTTACAGACATACCAGAAGTTCTTCATCTCATTGACGTAATTTCATTGTTCTTTTCAACAAAGAGTTACATTAGATGACTAGGGCAGGGCTGGTTCCTTGTCTACGGTGGATGGGAAGGTGTATTGAAGAGCAAATACCCATTTCTCACAAGGCCGAAACGCATCTCGATTTTAGAGATGAGTCACATTTTGTCCACAGGTGCAACAATAGCTACCTGGCACCAGCTTGGGTCTTTGGAGATACGGCAAATCTGGGATGATATTAAGTGTCTCCGTTGTTCGCTCAAACGTCAACTCATTCCTTGGCCCCCCAATCCTAACGAAGCTGACACGCTGGACCGAATTTTCCGCAGATGGTGGTGTTGTCCTCTTCGAATTCGTCGCGATTGGCCTCAACGTGAAAGCAACCTTTTTCGCCGGACGTGGCACCTGGGAATTTGTGAACACCAAGCGCTCCCTCCCCTCGGGCATCCAGAAAGGTGTGGTACTATCCACGAAAGTGCAATCATTAGTTCGGGCGCTCCCATGGCTCTTCGAAGAGACTTTTGCCCGGCATTCCAACGGAATTCCGTCACTGTCTTCGCTATCTGAAGCCGCGAGGAGATCGATAGTATCTCTTGGAAACGGTGTGTGACACTTGATCTTCGGTGCCGGAACGTCAATATTCGTATCCAAGGATTCTGAAAGTTCAAAGGAAACCCGAGCTTTCGTTGAAGCCTTTTTGCTAGTTTCCTGTGCGGGTAGGCGCATTTTCTGTCCCAAATTGTCACGTCTAGCGCTTCGCTCGCGAAAGTTTGAATGAGGACGAGCGTCATGCGGTTTTGTATTCCTTAGCGCAGACTTCGAAGTTGCAGTTTTTTTCCTTCCCTGCGTTTCAGAATGGGTATAAACCGTTTCAACCAAGTTAGCAGCTATATCATCATCACTTCCGTAATCTGACATGTTTATGGGAGGAGCTGCGGGCGTTTGGCTCCGCTTAGACTTTCCATTGGCCCTCTTTGACGAACGACCTCGTACACGACATGGCGGGGGAGGATTATTGTTCGCTTCCAATTCATTTTGATATGTTGGAGTCCCGAAATGGGCAGTCGTGTCGTCAATACCAGTAGGGGAAGGATCTTCTAAAAATGAAAGCGACTTCACCTTTTTCGGCTTTGCTCGCTCGTGATTGCCGTTTCCATCATCTACCACGAGTATATCCTTCAGTCTTTGATTCGTTACGGCTTTCGATTCTCGGATCTTTTGTTCGTTATCCTTGAAGACATGGGCGGTAATACTCTCGTCTGTGGATGAACTCTCAAGAGCTCTTTTTGGTTCTTGAATCGGCATTGACCAGGCCTTCTTGGGGATATTCATAGAAACTGGTGTATCTGGACCCTGGACAAAGTCTTGGTGAACTTTGTGGGGTTGGGAATTTTTGCTTCCGCTTGAGGTCTCCCGCCTCTCCTCGTGTTGTCCTGTACCACAAACTCGAATGGAGTCCTCTCGGGTGGTCACCTCCTTCAACGCACTGGTCTCCATGGAGTTACGCTTACTCAGATCTGAATATTCTTCGCTCTCTATGGAAGTAATCGTCGGAATCTCGGTCAAGGCATTCGATGCTGTGATAGCGGAGCTGAATTGGATTCTAGCAACAGGTTCAGAATAGGAAGAATCTCCGGTTTGCATGTCCCTAGTTTCTCCAGACTACTGGACACCGGTACTTTTTGCTTCAGCACATTAGTTCTGCCTGCAATCGAGAGAAAGAATGAAGTAGAGGCGTGGGACAGAAGTGTTGTGGCAGAAGTTTTGGACAGTAAGGAGTTTACGTGGTGCACTCGACGAGTGATTTATTGAACGCCAACGCGTGAGTAGAATTGCGTACACAAAATGTACGCCAGCCGATATATGACAATCATATCTATGTGCTACTGGGTTTTAATGCAACGACCGACACTTCCCCGTATCTTTGCGTGTATTCAAGAGTGAAGCAGTTGCCGATGAATACTGACAGTGCAAAGAAGCACGGGTATCGTTCGTAACACGTCCCATCGCAGTAGCCGAGGGAAAGCCCCCTCATCCCTCCGCTAGACCCGCACATTTGTTGTAGTCTATACGTATTTCAGAGAACTTGACACACCCCTCTAGATAAATCCTTCCTTCCGTTCATGAGCAAACTTGCAGAGGATCCAAGCTGTCATCAAATCATGTATTAGTATGATTTTCTGTGGTTTACTGCAGAAAGTTGACAGTATCCCTGTTTCATCTGTTCTTTCTATGCGGGTACGACGGATTTCTATCTTCTTCTTTATGGACAGTAGCTTTCTATTCCTAAACTACTGTAAAGCTTTTAAATAAAGCTTTCTCTCTTCAGAAAGGCCAAGAACTTCTGTAGCTCGGGTCTATCTACTCGTTATGACGTAACCATCAGGGTTTCTTGAGGTATACTTATAAAGTCTGGTGTGCGGGCATGTTGTCGACAAGTACTGGAGTTGAGTTGTCATCTGCGGGTCGCATTAAGACGAGGACGTTCTCTGTTTTGGTTCGAAGCATACAATCTGCATTTCACGTTCAAGGCCTCTAATTTTATACAACCAGAAGTTTTGAGACAAAAACGAGCTCTTCCCCATGGGTAAGGGCTACCGAGTCCCTCGCCATCCAGTAAGGGGGGTGGAATCAAATGCAAATCGGCTTCGTTTTTAGCAACCATGTCATGATGTTGCCGAGTTTCCATGTTCCGTGTGTGCTGACGGTAGCTGGTTCCGATTCGGGAGGGGGTGCAGGAATTCAAGCCGATCTGAAAACGTTCACCGCTCTGAAAGTGTATGGGGCTAGTGTTGTAACTGCTCTCACAGCCCAAAACACTAGAGGCGTACAGGATGTTCATGTTCCGCCTCTGCCATTCATAGAAAAGCAATTGGAAAGTGTGCTTTCCGATATCAGCATTAAGGCCCTTAAGACTGGCATGCTACCAACACCTGATGTGATTAGATGCACCGCGAAAGCAATTCGCCGACATGACATCCCTTTCGTTGTGGTAGATCCCGTTCTCGTGGCCACCAGTGGAGACTCTTTGGTGCTCAGTGAAACGAAAGATGCACTGGTTCAGAGTTTGTTCCCCACAGCCACAATCATCACGCCGAATTTGCCCGAGGCAGAAAAGTTAACGGGAATGTGTATTGAATCACCATCTGATCTGAGACGTGCCTGCGAGAAGCTTGTGGAGATGGGATGTCGAACTGTTTTGCTTAAGGGTGGGCATGTTATTGAGAAGGAAATAAGTAGGGAGATCTCATACGAGGAATTTGGCATGCGCGTGGCATCCGATGTATTCTATGACGGGCAGGACTTCGAAGTGTTTAGCGGACCTCGAATTGAGACGAAGAACACGCACGGAACAGGGTGCACTCTCGCGGCCGCAATAACTTCTTTTCTTGCACACGGAGAGAACCTTCGCAATGCGGTGCGTAGCGCAAAGAAGTTTGTCTTTTGTGGTATCAAAGACGGTATCGAGGTAGGGCACGGAAACGGACCTCTCAATCATATGCATTCAATACCCAATTACACCAAGGATGAATGATAGAGAAGAACGAAATGCTTGCCCTGCGGCTGACATGTTTCATTTTGAATTCGTCCTCAGCTCGTTGACTTCGTGTGTCCCTCACAGTTGGTTGGGAAGTAGAAAAGATAGCTGTAGCTCCTGTGCAGTATAGGAGATGCTAAAAAGCGATATCGCTATCGGGCCTACCAAGCACAGGCGCGATGTGGCCGCAAGTATATGAATGGAAGTTTTTACTGCGGTGTCAATACTAATAAGCACTACCGACTTCAACACACCAATCCCCCCCCTCCCCCGTATGAACAAAAGTTACATATCTTTCATCACCACCAGCACAGAGCTGAGAGTGAGCCATGGCCCTATCAAAGTACGTAGATACGCGATTGGTGGAAATACATCGACAATTGCGGTTCATCTGGTACTATTTTGATGTCCCGGCCATGGACGGCAAGGAGTTGAAAGCCTTCGAAGAAACAGCTTACAACCTCACACCTGCATCCGTTGGCGGTAGATAAATTTACAAGAGCAACGTAGGAACACGCTTTAGATGCGATGGACCGGTACCGATACGACACGCGGTGGGGCTGTGGGTATGGTGGGCACGGGAACATTCATTAGAGCTGCTTCTTCCTCCACTTGCGCATCAATAAGTCTTAGGAACTCATCTTCTTCAGGATAGGCAGGGCCCATAAAGCCTTCCGTAACAGCACTTCCTGGTCGGCGAGTGCATTGCAAAAAGAATATTGACTTGAGACCACGGTAGTCGTCTTCGACGTGAGCAGAATTTCTTGCGCGTTTCTTAAAACGCTCTGCGGTAGTCATGTTGTTGGACATGAGGTAGAGATGGAAGCCTGTTAATCCGCCAGTGAAGAGCAGCCCAAAGAAGCACAGTGCAATTATGACCAAATTGACGGCAGTGGCTCGGAAGCCCAAAGAACGGCGTATTGAGGCGGCATAAGATTCCTCAGGAAAGGCGGCTCGGAAGTGAGCGGTTGTCCAGTGAATAGTTAGTACGGAGGTGGTGATTGCGACGGCTGCAGACAAAGCTGCGAAAACGACAAAGGTGAAGTAGCTGCGGTAGTTGCGAAGCCCGATATCATTGCCCAGCCACGGGCAATGATGATCGAAGCGTCGTACGCAATTGTTGCAGGTGGCACAATGCGAGGTTCGTGGAGGACGCCAAATGCGGCAGGTATCGCAGAAACGGAGCACGACGCGGCGGCCGCGGTATATGACGCTGCGCTCGCGCACGTTGGGGAAGGCGATAATAGAAGGTGGGGGGGTGGCGGAGCGCGGCACGATTCCTGGATCGGTTGTGGAGCAAAGATAGGCGGACCACACGGTGATGGTGAACGAGACGGCGAGGAGGATGAGCAGGGGCAGACCAACGACGGCATGGTTGGAAAGAAGGTAGGGGAAGGAGACGGCGACCTCTGCGGAGAAAATGGCGAGCACGAGAAGGAGCGTGAGGAGGGTGCCGCGGTAGTCCGGACCGGTCATGCAGAGGCCGCTGCACCAAACGCGGCTGCGACCGGCCTCGGCGGAGTCGGCGGCATAGCGGGTGGTGCGCGCTCCCATGGCGGGGGGGAGGCGGCGAAGGGCGGGGA
>JASCIV010000357.1:0-23079 GCA_030374735.1 Gracilaria caudata
GACCCCGGACTTACACCCCGGCATCGCCGTGTCAGTCTGGAGAGGCTCTACCACCCAGCTACCTCTAAGAGGACGAGATCCCCAACTTCTCGGTGTGTTTTGGGTTTTCCCATTGCACTACAATTCCGGTCTCGTCTGCGTTAATGATACGCTTAGAATCGATAGAGTGCGACTGGCAAAGATATTTTATCTTCGCAAAATGAGCAACGAGGGAAACTGCATTTGTTGCCCGGTATCGTTTAGCGTCTTGACCCTGCGGCTTGGTGAACACGATCTCGTCAGTGTGCCTTCTTTCAAACAAGCGACAGAATTTACGCCCCGGTCTGCCGTTCTTGAATCGAAGCTTTCGTTTCCTCCAAGCCGGGAAGTTTCTAACCATGTTTTCAACCACGTCCATGAGGTCGTTTCGTGTCAGGGGCCTACCGTGCATCGCGTAGTGCCGAAGTACTTTCACAACGCGAGATTCTTCATTGGGTGTAAGTGATCGGCCATGTGAAACTTCGTCCTTGGTTTTTCCTTGGTGTGTGTATCTGTACCACAGAGTACTCGGAGCGACACGCACCTTTCCCGCTGCTTTGCGAAAAGAGAAACCACGACGAATGTACACGATTCCACGGTGATACCTCTTATCATCTCCGAACCATCTCTCCCGCGCCTGCAGGTCGAGGACGGTATTTACGGCATGCAGAGGAATGTTGCGGTTGCTCCTACTCATGATTGATGATTATGCAATGGTTGAGAGAGAACGAAGTTGTTCCCACGATATTGGAGTATTTATACTCATGAACTTGTCAGCTGCATTGCGTGCTAGGCTAGAATGCCAATAAGTTGTCAAAGCTCTGTTCAGACGGGATACCATTCTTGTGGTTTCTGTTTGGTGTTTCTGGGTCTGTTTGGAGTTTTTGGGTAACCATACTACGATAAGTTTTTGTGCATCTAGCGCGAGAACGAAAACAACGACTATGGAACTGTGTCCGATCAGCAAGGATTGCGAAATTTCGCTGAGTTTTGCGGCGATAGTATGCGAGGGACGTTGTCTGATGAGCGCAAAAGGTAATGAATTTGATGCTTAGGGCGGTATCGTTTATGTCGGGAAGTTCATGCGCTTTTCAGGGTGAAGTTGGATGTTTTGTGTGGAGTGGTTGGTTATGGTCGTAACAGAATGTCTTGAACTGGTCTCTGGGTTTGGCGCTTGCACGCTGTTTCGGCGGTAAAGGGTGGCGGTTTTTACAGATTCAGTAGGTGTGTGACATGGAGATTCCCGACGAGGACAATCCTTAGTGTTTTGAATTTGGCATCGACGGAGTTTGAGTTCACTAAGCTTGTAGATGATGACGTAAAGGTGGCCATGAGGTCGTTTGTTGTCAAAGACGACCGCGTATTCAAATTTTTTGTGTTGTTTCAATACCAGGGCACCTGTTCAACGTCCTGGGTACCCCACAGTACCGTATGACGGAGCAACACAGCACGAGCCGAACGGCATTTTGGTTTTGGAAAAAATGCGAAGGTGCTTCTGCGCGGCCAAGGCGGACAGGCAGAAATCGAAAGCCAAAGTGCCCCGCACAACAACTCGGACGTTCTACACAGAAGTTGCAAGCCTTGGTCCTGACTTCATGACCCTCGGTTATCTCTTTAGAATGTACAGCTAATCCATCCTCTGAGTATGATTTCGAAGACAAGACCAGGACAATTCTTGGTTCGATAATTCCCCGCATATGTCCAGAAAATCAGCCAATCTGAGTAATCGATTTCGTCTTCAACTTACCAGGAAGCCCACATCCATCTCATGATCCACGGAAACGATTACATCCAAAGGAGTGCTTTGCCGCTTTCCTGACCAGGATAGTCGCTGATTTTGATTCTCACATTTGGACTCCTGCTCATACTGTACGTTCAGCATGGATTGTCTCGCAAAACTGGGTACTGCACACTTTCATGCAAGAATTGCATCTTAAGCTTGGCACGGTCTTACATGGTCGATTACTGCTAAATCTGGAACCTATAGGTTTATACGAACCAAGGATCCTTTGTCCTTCCCGACGACAGAAAAGCTCGCACAGCGGAGGTGGCTTTAGCGCAGTTTGCTACTGGTCATGTCTGTTCCTTGCACCCTGTAGCAACGTATATGGATAAGAAGGTGAACCGCTGCGAGTGCGGTGCAGGTGTTAAATAGCACGTAGATACTCCACGTCTTGTTCAGGTGCCCGTTGACAAACGCATCACGGCGAGCTGCTCTCCCAGCGCCGCGCGAACGAGAAGGCAAGACGCTGTTAGAACAGATTAGGCAGTGGCCGTCAAAGGTTTTGGCCTTTTTCAGGAGAGAAAACTATCTACAGATTGTTTTCCTGTAGCCTTGGAATTAGGGGCTGCAAACCATAGTAAAGAAGAAGAAGAAAATCCTTTGTCCGTGAGAAGGCCACGACCCACGACCATGTTCAACTGGATGTAGTATACCTGTATGATACAGGCTGTATACGGGCTGTATCATCTCCGCCAGCAGCGACCTTGAATTTTGAAGAAGACTTCTTCAAAAGTCTGAGTCTGGTACTTAGTACCCTTGCACTCGTGAGACAATCAAAGAGAAGAGAGGTTACATATATTGCAAGTGTTTCAAGATACCGGTCACAAATGACATTTGTGACCGGTATCTTGAAACATTGTGATGTGGTGGTGAGGACCATCGCGATGAAGGCAAAGATAAATAATATTGAACTCTACATTCGTCAGGTAATGAGAAACCGGAATTGGAGTTTACTGATGTCCAGTGGACCTCGTGACCCTCTTATTAATCCTGGGGCGTTTGGATTTTCGTACCCCCCCGCCCAAGCGCACAGATGCAATCCTGCTTTTGAGACGCCAGGAAATGCGCAGATCAATGAACCATACGTGAATAGTCACAGACTTCTTATGACCAATACAGTGAACGTCCATCTCATAGATTGGAATCATTGACTCAATGAAGGTTTTGAAAAACTGATCAAGAGCTCTTTCCAAGTCACAGCACGTATAAATGATTGCCTCTCCGGCCACAACGTGTTGTATAGAAGTCTTCACGAATTTGTTTCGCTTTGTGAGTTGGTGTTTAACAATGCATTCATTCAAAGCACAGTAACCTTGAGTGGCCTGGCCTGAACTATACTCAACCTCCATTTTCGAAGATGCAAGACGCATGCTTCCCGTCTGTTGGCGGACGGTGTCGTTTCCAAGAAGATTCATCGCGGATACTCTTTGCTGCAAATCGGCAATCAACTCGTCAAAGGCTTTGTCATCCATATCTTTCACGACTTCTTGGTTGTTTGATAACAACAAGAGGCGAGACAGAAGTTTAGGTTGGACCTGAGCACTTCTGCTCCGTGTGTGAAGCAAATGAACGGTACAATCGCCCCACTTAATTATGGAATACGAAGGACACGATGCTAGCGTCAGTCCTGAAGACACTATGAATGACGGCACAGTCTGCAATAGCTGGTATCGAGCCACGCGCAATGCTAACAGTTTCAGTTCACTGCAGCTCCAAGGAGCGAATGCACGGCCGTAGTACACGCATTATATCACCTGAAGCGAGCGTGATAATTTCACAACCACGGCTAAGATTGGCGGTGCGTTGCGGTGCACTTGTACACCTTGATCCGTGCTTGTGATATTTTTAAAGACGGGCTTGAATTGTACGAGGTGGCCACCTCTCTTCAAGTCTTACAGATAGGTTGGTCACGGGGTGCATGCTCTTCTAATTTCATCAAATCACCAAGCTCGTGCTGAAGTATACATGACATGGCATGGTCTGGATCCCCTCCATAGAAAAGTTCTTAGCTCTTGTTGGATGGAATAGAACGGGTTGTGAGACCGAAAATCATACAGTTCGTAAACTCTTCTTGCATCAGGCCTAAGAAACATTGTAAGCGAGGTAGTGAAATTACGCTTGGTTCATCACAGTGTTGCTTGCCAGATAGAACCAAAATTGATGAAAACGGAGGACTTTGTGACGACTGCATTGCAGACGCCATTTCCTCACTTGCAAAGAGTGGAGGTTTCCATACACCAAAACTATAACCTTTCATTCATATGTCGCACGGCATAAAGGGCATGACTTCTTCGCTGTTTATGACCACTACGAAGGTAGTTGGAAACGTTTCAGAAGCCTAATTATTCTGGCGGGACAAAAGCTCAGCGTCCTGGATGGCCATTTCATAGCAGGTCTTCTCAACCTTAGAAACACTCCTTTTCAGGACTTGGAGTTTAGAATGCATATCCTTTATGTCCAGATGGTGCTTCTCGGAAAGAGATTCTAAAGCTTTCTCAATTTCCGCCATAAAAAGCGCAATCTGACCCGAATAGTTTGAATCCGATACCCCCTGTCTCATGAGCTCACCTGTAAGATCTGCAACCCCAAGTAGATAATCTGCTAAATCTAGTGAAAGAGGTGGTTTCTCTTTCATCTCGCACACCTCCTTGATCTCGTTCTCAATCTGCTCCGGACTCATAAGAGCATGATGAACTACATAGTACAAGAAGGTACGAGCTTCGACGTATTCTTGCATACCAAACGTAAAAGCTCGGTGATAACGGTAGTAATCACCTCGACCAACTTCTTCCGCAACTCTCGAGGCCATTATAACTCTTACTCTTCCAAGAGATTGAGAAACCCGCTCAATATCTCTTTCTCGCGATGAAGGAGTAATTCTTACGATAGAAACAAACACCGCATCTCATTAGTATTATATTGCTTCTTTCCGCTTGGGAGCGCCTTTCAACTCACCGATGCACAGCATTGATAGCGCGTTTGCTTTCGCGTGTAATATCCCTGCTTGCTTTCACAAGGCGCTCTCTCCGGTCATGCTTCGATACGGTGCGTTAGAATGAGTCGTTGCCAGTGACTTAGTTTCCGCTTTGCAGCGAAGTGAGCACTGAGCGATATTCTCTGTAATAATAAGAACGATGTAAGAGTCTTACCTGTTCATCTAATTGCGCTCGGTAATCCCGAAATATATCCTTGAACGGACTAGCGGTGGCTGCGTAAGTGACTTTGCAGGCTTCATGAGGATGACGAACCTTTCCGATGGCTTGCATTGTGGTATTAGAATGCTGTACAAGAACGCTTTGCGACCGCTGAAACTTCCACAGCGAGGGACTCTCTCGGCCCAACGATATGTTGTCAGGTTCTATTGTTCAGCCGCTTTATCGCCAGCACCCCGCCGTTGCGTCGAGAGACAAGAACAAAGAGAAGATTCCTCTAGCGTTCTACCCCAATAGATCTGCGGCAAAACGATACATGGGTACGCTACCTGTACCGTCGGAACGCTACCCTTGTAGACAAATTAAGCAAAAATAACGACTTTACAAAACGGCTGGCCACGCCTGTTCTCTGCCGAGGCCTGCCATCGCCACTGGCGACTCGACAGCTTTGCTCCCGCCTTCTTCGGTCTGCCCGCTTCTTCATACCCACACCACCGACCTCGGGTCAAGTCGTGTTCAGGTGAACCGACTGGGCACGCTGCGCAGGACAAAGCCGACCTTTCGTCCTCGCCTTCGCAGCGAACAATAAAGATCTTTTCGCACCAGCTCGTGACCGTGATGACATAGATCTTTTAGAAGCCCCAGTGCGCTTGGAATACATGATGATGATGATGTATTAATTGTTAGCATGATACTAGCTACCATAATATTCCCCTGAGCTCGAGTGAAGGAAAGCGTACAACCACAGGTTGCGTCGTGCAAGCCCTTGGACGCATTTACATTCTAGCTTCTATCGCGGTTCTGGTGCGGGCATCTTTATACCGAAGGAAGAGTGCAGCGAATGGAGGTAACGACAACGGAGAAGGGGAGCAGGTAAATAGATGTCGGGTTGCGTCGTACGGATTGATATGAGTGCTTTTGTACCAGGTATTAGGCAAGGGTTTGGAGAGGAGATTAGGTTAGATGTGAAAAGTGGAATTTGCAATCGTGAGCAGCGCATAATCTGTGATAATAGCCTTCTTCCCCAGGCTCTTGCCGTGCTTGCCACCAGGAGGGCATTCATGAACTCTTCTTCACACAAACGCCAGTAATAAGATCTCCACCGATTCTTCTCACATCTGAAACGAGTTGCTCAGTGCAAAGATTCATCTCAGCTGCTTCTCCATCTCCGGTAGGAATACGGAACGGTGCTTCTCGAAGTGAGAACTTAACTGCTTTGAACACAATTGGTCGCCAGACTGCGCAAAGCTCACGCCCACCATTGATTCGCATCATAAACAATGCGTATCTGCCAAACCGATCTGACAATTCCTTCATTAGTATTGACATGGGGTCAAAGTCCACTAGCCAAGAATGTAGACTTGTTGTTCGTCCAAGGGCACGAAGTGCACCGAAAGTAGAGCTCTTGTGAAACGGAATATAGTGGGTGTTCAACTCAAATACCAAATCAAAATCATCTGTGGAAGGTGAGAATATTGTTTCCAGTGAACCTGAACTACCTTCCTGCAACCAATTTTCGATGAATTGGAGAGAAGCTCTTGCCGTCTCACGAATTCGACGCATAACAACAGCCTCGGGCGAATGTGATTTTGGGAACCACCGGATTGCCTCTCCTTCTTCGTTTGCTTCACAGTATACATCCATTGCACATCCATCCTCAGCAAACCGCTTTTGGGCTGATATTCGCAAATCTTTTGATTCACTTTCTATGCGGTCTTCTGCGTCTTCGTCCGTCTCATCTGCAATATCCTCATTTCTCAGAAGCACTGTCAACGGGCAAACTTCCCATGGAAACTCTGCCAGCAAGTGCAAAAACTGACAGAACGCTCTGAAGCTTGAGTTTGGTACAGGAGCGCCGGAGCTAGTCAGAACGCTGGCCACGAGAACTTCTACGAGCTCGTCGGCTCGATCCCCCATTGCAGACAAAAGCATATGTGAATTTAGCCATCTCTTCGCTAGACGAGCCACTCGGCCCATCACAGGACTTTTGACATCACGGATGTTCACGTGGTGTCGAACTGCTGTTTCCGTAACCCAACTGAGCGCATCGGCTTGATGTGGATGTTTGGAAAGTAGATCTTTCTCCTTGTCCACTCGGATACGAAGCCTGAAAACGAATTCAGCGAGCTGAATGTCTACAAAAGAGATTGTAGCCTGCGCGGTGATACCTCGCTCTGCTAGTTTTGACTTCAACGCCGTGTAGAAGGCAGCCTTCGCGGCAGATATAGCAACAGCATCATCAGGCCAAGCTCCTGACGACTCGAATGAAGCTATGACATTCATTGCTTGAATGAACTTATTCTTGGAACTAGGACGAATTGCGTAGGCTCCACACCGTCTTAAATGAGGCGAACTCGCATGTACGCCGAGAATTCCAAGCGGAAGCCCTTCCAATGAACGAAGCATCGATGCAAGCTGATTGAAAGTCGCGATTGCTCTCGTTGACACGTCATCTATTCTTAGCATACCTGCTGCCTTGTCTATGTCATCAAATATAACCTTGCTCTTGGCTCCATCTTCCATATGCTTATCTACAACGTATTCCACAATTTCATTCAGAGTTGTGAGCCCTCCCGTCCAAATCAATGCTTCAACAATCTTCCCGTCCTTGAAACGACGTAGAGAGGATTTCGGGCCCCAAAATTGTTTGAACGAATGTGCGTCCCACCCTGCCGGCTTCAGGTCGACTTTACGGCAAGCGTCATCAAATGAAGTAATAGAAAAGGCAAACAGGCCCTGACCTACACTTTCTAGTTGGCTCAACCGCCTTGTATCGAACAAAGCGCGTTTGAGCAGCTTGTGTACCTTTTCGTTCTTCACAAGCGATCCCTCTTTCGTGAACACGTTGATGAAGCCATCAAAGAGAGTCGACAGCGGTCTGGGAGAGCACTTCGTGCCACGAGCAGTTGCGAAAAGGTATGGCACCACGCCGTGCCAGGGATCCTCAGCCAAAAACTTGCTTTCCATAGTTCGAAGCGCCGCAGCTGCAGATGTGGCCACCCTTTGAAGGAGAGCGTTTTCTAGACATAAACCAATGCGTATCCCGCTGAGGCTAATCGATCTCAAGATTCCGCCACGAATAGAGGTCAACACACTTCGCAAGAAATGTTCGCGAGAAGCTCGAACGGGAACTGCACCGCGAGTTATTAAATCATGAAGAACCGCAGCGAAATAGAAATTGCTTTCAAACAAACGATGTCGTATTCTCCACGCCTCCAATAGAAGCATCGTGTCTCGCAAGCTGGATACATCGGACAGAGTCGAATGAAGCAGTTTTAAGGTTTGTTTCAAGGTTGCGTCCACTAGGATAGATGTGTTGTACATTGTCGTGGCCTCTGTCACATCCTTCACGACAGACGAGTCACCTTGAGGACGCACGTTTCTTCGGTCTTCCGCGAGGCGTTCTTTCTCAAAAACGCCATCTGTGTACGTAGGAATAAGCCGAACCACTATCCCAGGAACTTCAACTTTTGACAGAATAAGAGTTGGCTTCGACCTGTCACTGTTTAAGCACCTTCCGAAAAGACATATGTTTGTCCACTTTCCCTTCTCAGACTTAACAAAATGACGGGCGATGTACGCGAGGTAAAGCAAGCGCTTATCGTGATATTTGTAGTTAAGATAGTCACGCTGATGGAATAAGCTTGACGGCATCTCGATGAGCACGTCTATTGCATTGGAAGAGTAGCCAAGCAAAAAACCCCCCACCACCCGAACACAAGTTGGAGGTGTGCATTGGATAGAAAGCTCTCGAAAATCATCACTGTAGAACTTCGTTTCAGGTTTCACACCTTTCGCAGCCGCTTTGAACGTATTCTGCAGCGCAGAACTGTCAAAGGAAAAGCGTTTTGGCTTCTTTGGAATGCTGTCAAGCGAAGCCTTCAAATCATGAAGGACCTGCTCCATTTGCCTTTTTTTCTCTTCTGAGACCTTTTTCTGAGATATAATGCTGTCCAAAGCAACCGCGATTGACGGCAGGCAAAGTGATTCCTTATTGAGTTCTGCATCTTGGACTACCTGAATATCCATGTATGGGTCACCGTCATCCTCATTTTTCCGACGGCGTTTTGTTGACGGGCTTCCGTCGGTTGCCCTAGCTGGAGACATTTCGACAATACCTTCTATTCTAACTTAGAAGAACACCAGTTCTCTAACAGAACAAAGCCTCAGCGCACTATAAGACACCACATATCCGTAGATGAGTTCCGAGCTTGTCCTCAGACAATCCAGCATCACGTCGGCGGCAGTGCTTTTATCCATTAAATTAACGTAGTTTTGTGTTATTTGTTTTAAAAAAGTCAATTACCAAGGGTATTTGCCATCCCGTATTCTGCAGATCTGTTGATCGCTGCACCATGTTCTCTCATGTTTTGAGGTCACAGGTGAAGTTTCGGATCTGAAAAGAACCTACGCTCTTCATCGTGCAGCGGAGATTCTCAACCAAGAGTAATCACACAAAGATTTGGGCCAGGCGAGGTCTCAGCTTTCGAACTGTCTGCCAATATGCTGACTGCTGCCCAAACACCACTCTTGCTTCGCATATCAGGACTTGTCAGAAACGCCTATCCCTCGATGTCTTTATCTCTCAGGCAGTTTCAAAGCATTTGGGACTCCATCTTTCTTGCCGTACCGAAGAAAAAGACATCACATGCAAAAAAGCGTATGCGAATGGCACATAAATATCTTCGACCAAATCAGAGCATGATACGGTGTGAAATTTGTGAACGATGGAAGAGATCTCATACTTACTGCAAACCCAATTGCATAGGTCGCCGTGAAAACAACGTTTAGTTGTTTAGTTATTCGGAAGCACGTCAGCATGGAAGCGCTGATCCGGAGCCTATGATTACATAAGAGATACCCATTGGTCTGAAGATTGGTGTACTCGTTTATACAGGAAGATGACCCAGGCTTCCACTAGAGGGTGCTTGAAAGGAAATAGAATTCTATGTTAGGAACTGAAATCGTTCTCCCCACATTGATTCATCCAGATCGATTCTCCTAGCCCACAAACGCTCGACAAAATGATCACGTAGGAAACTACAAGTCTGCGGATGGACTGAACCCTTTCCTCTCTAGGTAGAACCCCTCAGGAGGTTAAAAGTTCTTTTCTGAAGTTCTTTTGTTGTAATCGAGACTACAGACGTGTTTGAAAGACGGTTTAGAGAAGCTTGTACGTAAGGCAGCAAGGGTTTGACCTTCTTGCCGTTTTTCTGTACTTAGCAGCGGTTTTTGACTCAGTGTCTCACCTGCAGATCCTCGTTGGCAATGGCCGTGCGTCAGGACATTCACATTGCATGAATCACGTGGAAAGTACAGTTCAAGATAAATGGTTATACGGAGCACTATCAAAGAAGCATTCTTCTTTCGAAGCATGCAGTTGTTGTTGCCGGTTGTTAACGTGTGAGCGCGCGTTCCTAACTCTGGAAACGAAGTTTCAGAGTTCCTACTAAACAAATTGCTCTTAATCCAAGGAGACCATCACCTTTTCAAGCCTTCTATGCATGCACGTATACATCGAACGCTCAGTACAACCATGAGTCAGCCCGTATTGTAAGAGATATATCGTTTTGGTCTTCAAAATTCGTAGTATGGAGTACGGAGTCCTTCCGTAACAATTAAGAGAATTGTCTCGCAAGATCTGAACCATGACTAGGCTTTACCTCTAAGTATACGGACGCAGGCGTAAGGGATTGGGTTCTCCGAAGGAAAGAACAGCGAATTATTCAAACTGTGCTTATCTGATATCATCCCTTTCTTATCGTCGTATAGCTTAACCCACGGACACGCTCACGCTGGACACAAAAGATCAACTCTCTGAAATTCTAAGGTGTTCATCGCAACTTCTACGTATCCGTGACCAGTGAACAGACGTTTAGATGAATATTTCACGTCGAATTGACCTCCGTGCGTCAAAGAATTGATTCACTGTCGTTAAGTGCAATTTCTGGAAGCACAGAACGAAGCTCCTGTGTCCTCATTCGGAGTCAACGGGAACATCTCAACGTCACTCACGTAAGAGCTGGACATTTCAGCCGCCGAACCTTTTGCAACGATGTACACTCCAACCCGAGCATGCCGAAGCTTAAAGCTACATTCTTAACGGGAACTCCAGACATTTCTTGTCACCCCTAGATCTGGACCAAACCGTAACATACCACCATAATGAATAAGGAAGCAACTGGCAGAACCAGAGGGATTTCGGAATCAGACGACAGAAGACAGGAGACTTGCGAGCGACCAATCCCGTACAATTTGCGGAAACGTCCTCGGAGCACACAAAGAGTGGCTGAGCTGGACTTGGAACGAAATGAACCACAGAAGAGAAGTCGGACAGGGATTCGGCCGAGGAGGAGAAAAACTCGCACTGAGTGCAGACAAGATGGCCGAGGTCGAAGACAACAGGCCGCAAGTTCTCACAGAAGCCGTAATCGTTACGATCCGGAGACGCAGAGCAAAAGCGTGGTGAAGCTAGACTCCGTCGGCGAAGAAGAGCGCCTGAGGAAGATGTTACGGGGACTCGGGCATGCTGTAGTGGACGTCTGCTCCTGTGCCAGCCAAGAGGAACGACGACTGACGTTCGAGGCACTCGAGTACTTCCTCGACCTTTTGGGACATAGCAGTTTGGGAGAAGAGAGCGTATTCGTCACTGCTCTGGCTTTGCTTGATAAGATTATCTTATCCAAAAATCCAATCACAATCACACCCCACAGAGTATGTGAGCTCTTCTGCGGGCTTACTCTGCTAGCATCGAAGTTCTTGCGCGACATGCCAACCTGGAACTGGGAGGCCAGTAGACTCGTAAGTCTAGAGCGTATCCATCAGGTAGAGTTTGAACTTTTGGATTGCCTGGATTGGAACGTTTGGGTGTCCGAAGGTGAGTTCAGCCAGTATAGGGCAATGATTACGAGATAAGGAACTTTAAATCGTCTGGAGTGTCTATATCCCTCAGAGTTGGTAGATACTTAACAGAGAGACCCAACGACTCTGCCGCGGAAACGGTGTCTCTGAGCACCGTCGAAGTACTCCACGGGATTGAAGTAAACAGTCCTTTGTACATAGCTTTCAGGCCGAGCAAGTAGTAGCCGCCGTCCTCAGCCGGCCCTATAACCAAATCTGCTTTGTCGAGTAGAGTGAACGCATCTGTCAGGATATTTGCACTAAGGTCCGGAGTGTCAGACCCGACAACAACAACCTTGGAAGCATTCTGCGCAAATGAAAGCTCAAAAGCATGAATTAGACGATCACCCAAGTCCCCGCTTCGCTGACAAATAAGCGTCTGACGATTTGTCGGTTTAAGCCATTCATGTACCTTCGAAGGCGGTGTTTCTCCGCTGATGGCGTAGTGGATAATGACATGGGCCCGTTCGTCACGGCCTTGATATGATCGCAAGCATGTTAGCGTTCGCTGCGTAAGATGATCTGATATCTGAGCAGCACCTTCGGGCCCTTTTGCTGGGATGAGGCGCGTTTTCGCGAAGCCCGGTGTGGGATACTTCGTAAACAGAAGGATGTGGTTTGGACATTGTGCGGGTTCGGATTCCTGCATTGAAACAAATGTTGGTCTCAATGATGCGTCGTATTCGAAGAGATATAGCCAATTGAAGTCCAATCTTCCCGAGATGACTCTGAAAGTAACTCCCTACCGTGGGGTACTGTCAATTTCTACTTGTAGATACGAAAAACTTCAATGCACTTCAGATATTTTCTTTGCAGTCAAAACTGTTGTACGTAACTCGAAGCGTAAAGTGCTGTCGCTACCCAACAGCCAAGACCTTGCCAGCGAAAAACACGAACTGATGAGGAAGGTTCTCGGCTTCGACAAATTGGACAGAGCTTTCGAAGCAGTTCTCCGACCAAAGAGGAGAACCTTGGAGAGATTGATCACAAAATGGCACTTCCAGCATGACGGATTCCAGATCCATCCCTCATATAAGCAGCACTGGCTGAGCTCAAAATGTAGGCGGGATCTACCTTCGTTCGAGGGGGACGCAAGTTGATGTGATTTGGATGAATCTGCGAGTCAGGTGGCGAAGATTGATAGTAATTAATTTAAAACAAGAATTTATACAAACAAGCTTCATGGGCCTACTACCTCGCATAAATTCTTGTTTTCAAGGTTTTTATGCTTTTATAAACCTATTGGCTATCTAACACCTGATCTGAATTAATCCAGCGAAGCTGCCTAGTAGAGCCTACGGAAGCTTCGCTGGAAAATGGTGAGAAAATATATCTGAAAAAACATTTTAGTTAGCGAGGTGCTTTGTAATTTTCCCGGGAATTCTTATCGTGGAAGAAAAGGGAAATTGAAAATAGAAAATATGAAGTGGGAGCTCAATGTCACATCGGGAGCAGGAGAGTTAAATGACAGTTTGAACAACTTGTATAAGCGGTCACCTTCGTGTGACACAAGACCTCAAAAGAGTCCGAAGGTTGGTAACTAAATAGACACTCATTGCGTTTTTGATATGAAGCTTTCTGAGATCTTTAATTACATTTTTTTTTGAGTTAATGGTAATTCTACGGCCTACTTCAAACTGGCGTATATTTGTAGTACAGAGCACAAAGTACATTACATACCAAGTATGAGTTCGAAATGCTCCTATTTTCAACGATAACTTTCAGGATAAAGCAAAATATGGATAAGTGCATGGCTTTCAGGGGTGGGTTGCAATCGATTGCACTGGTTAGTCAATAAATCGTCAACTGCAAGATCGATGCAGATTGAAATTCCGGTTGCTCGTCTATGTCCTCTTCTATACGCTGTGGTAAACGCAATTTTAATTGTTTACGCAATCTGGATTGTATCGCTTCTCACAATCGCAATTGTGAGTGTTTTTGTCGTTCAATCGCTTTGAACATGGCGGTGAGTTAAAAGATACAAACAGAGCTCACTAGCAAATTTGAAATATAAAACCCTGTCTTTAGGGTTCACAACCAGGTCACGACGCATGTGAAACGTCTTGAACTCTACACTTCCGATTCTTTGTTACAAATGTAACCTAGGTGATAAACAGTTCTTCTTCCACAGCAGAGGGCTGACCAATTCTGCAATCATCCATATCTTCGTGCCACCCAGGGCGGTAAAACATTGTGCTGGAACAGAGGGTGGCCCACCTTCTGTTTCAACACAATGTTTTCTGCTCCTTCTGCATCCACCGTTCCCATCTGTGTTTTTTTCTCCATTGGCTTCTGAAGTAAATAGCGATCGCCCCTGTGTTAATGTCGTTGGAAATCAGTCGTCAGAGAAGAGGAGAACTCAGGCTATTCAAATGTTGTAGCTTATCGAAACGAGAGAATTGTGTTGAGAGAAACATTGATTTGGTTCGAAAGTTGCACATCAAATCAATATTACAGAAGATACTATGTGAACAATTCTTTTCTAAGAGGTGTACGAAATTAGAACGCCCAATACCTTCCAGGATATGCGTATATTGTCAATGAGGTTTGTTCCTGATAAGTTGCGGCAGATTGTAAGATATGAACCACTGCTACGTCTTCTTGCAAAAAAAAGGTCATCATGTTCCATATAATTCATTCCCACACCCTCTAGATTCGAAAAATATCCATTTCCAGGCATTTCATACTCGCATTGCTCTCGTATGCAGAGTGTCATCCCATGCTACTCTGGCCTTCACCTCTTCAATGCTGATTTGGTTAGAACTGTTTCCAGGCTTCAAACGTTTTTAATAAACGAAATCAATACGATGTGAGCGGAAGATTCAGCAAACTGCGGTTGTTGCTCATTCTATCTTGTTTGGGGGTTACAAAGATATGAGGGATTAGAGGGATCCCAGAAACAGCGTTGGGACCATTGGGTCATACTCACAGTCATGAAGCATATGCGTAGCTAACAGCTGTCGGACGTGTAAGTAGTTCACTTTTGATGAGAGTTCAGGCTCTTGCCGCCAGAGATGCTCTCGCTTTGGCGATGAGTGCTGAGCATTGGTGAATCGGGTTCGGTGACTATTTGTTACTTCGCGTAAGCTGCCGTTCGCAATGCCTCAGAGCACCTTACAATACCTCATCGGCTTTGCAAAGCTCACCTTAGACACTCTTTCTCAACGCCTAGTCAATCCAAAAACGCACCCTCACCCCATCTTCCAAGCAGATGGCACCTATCTTCTCAACAAGCTCGCCATCGTCACCGGAGCAAACACAGGAATCGGTCTCCAGACTGCCCGCATTTTAGCAGCAGCAGGCGCACATGTCATTCTCGCATGCAGGAATCTAAGCAAGGCAAACGTTGCCGCAGACAGTATCCGAAAATCGCACGCAGCCGCGCGCGTAGAGGTCGCCAAACTCGATCTTTCCGATCTGCAATCTGTGCGCGATTTTGCGAGCGTTTTTGGGGAGCGTGCTTGTGATATGCTGGTGTTGAATGCGGGCATCATGGGTGCTGATTCGTCGGATCCAGAGGCTCACTTCATGGTGAATCATGCTGCGCACGCGTTGTTATCGCTGTTGTTGTTGAGAAACGTGCAACGTGTTGGTGGGCGTATTGTTTTTGTGTCGAGTCTTACGCTGTTGATTTCGGATCTTCATTTGGATGACATTGTGTTTGCGAATCGTCGGTACAATTGGATGACAGCATATGCCAATAGCAAACTTAGTATGATCTTATTCATGCGTGCTCTTCGTAAACGTATTGGACATACTGTGGTTCTGAACGCCGTGCATCCTGGAGAAGCTACTTCAGACGTTGCGAGATATCTTGGCACCATTTGGATGACGCTGCACAAACAAGTTGGCAAACTTTTCTTACTTTCCGTCGCTGAATCTGCTCGTACTTCTGTGTTCGTAGCCGGTGCCGAGGAAGCGCATCAAGGCGGTAATCTATTTCATCGCGTGGATCAAATTGTGACAATCCCACCACGTCTTGTCAATGACGCGGATGTGGAACGCCTGTGGGAGGTGACATTGGAAGCCGCGCAGATAAAAGGCAGCGATCTTGATGTCGTGAATGAATTGATGCGTGGTAAGCACCACCTCGGAGAAAAGACGTGCACCCGACAGTCCTAGTGCTCAATGGATTTCCAAAGTACTTCAACACGCACGCGTCTTCCTCGTCGAAAAGTCGGCACAAGAGAAGGTAGCACGAGAAGGTAGCACGAGAAGGCAAGGCAGCACGCAAGAAGATCCGCTTTGCAAGTCAACGGTTTGAGTTTAATCACAATTCCCATACAATATCAGTTACAAACTGCAAAACGCCAACAATTGTGCGCGCAAGGTCGAAACAATGCCCTGTAACAAAACGTTCACTGCTGGCTGTTGCTTCCATGACTACAGCCCGCCAGCCCAGCCGCAACATACCGCAGCTCTTTCACCAAGTATCGCACAGGTGCTGATGCAGTGGATCAGTTTAGTGGCGGTGCTTAACACATGGGCGGTGTTCACCGTTTCAACCCACTTCCCGGCATGAGCTCCAAGGTTGAGAATACTATTCGTGCCCATTGACTACGGATACTAACCTGCCCCTTATCGAGAGGGGGGCTCTTGTCATCTTTCCTCAAATTGAGTTCCAGTTTGTATCGCCGCAGATCGAGTCCCCTCTGCGCCGCATCATAGACGTTGTTCACAAAAGCAGCCAGTCCGGGCATGAGTTCCCTAATATTGGAAGTTTCTATATCAGCAGCAATGTCAAAAGTGGCTTCCTTCTCAGTAGGAAACTGGCAACGTTTAAGCGTGAGATATACCAAAGTCAACCAGATGAATCTCGTTTTCTTCTCATCGTCATTGAGGCGCACGTCGCGCCCCATGAAGGTGGCCTCTTTCTCATGAGAGGCCAGTTCAAAGCGGAGAGCGGTGAGGGAGTAGCCAGCCTTGTAAGACGCGGCTGCAGCCAGAACGAAAGCGCGAATTGCATGCGTGTACTCCGGACCCACGCCACTGGTCATGAGACGTAACCACACATTGCGGAACGAAATCTCCAATGCGCCGCACAGCACAGCTCCCGAAGGAGCCTGCCCGTCAGAGAAGGGCTCTGCGGCACAACGCGGAGCACGATGCAGACGTGCGGGCGGTACGCACACGGACGAACGTCGCGCGCGCCGCAAAGGAGATGCGCTGCTCAGTTGGGAGCGGCGCGTGAGCAGAAACGATGATGATGGGACAAACGCACACATTGACGAATACCGCCAGACGTACCAGTCAGGTGCAGACGGGGCTGGAACGGGGCAAGGTCTCAGATGCTGTCGATATCGGCGACGACACGCGCATAAAGGTGGAAGCGCGCCGAAAGTGGCGGCAGGTGGCGCCACAAAGACAGACGGTTGCGGAACGCGCACATGCGACCAGAAGCGCTCCGGCCGGAGGTGCGCGAGCTTGCGGCGGGCAAACGGGGCACACACATGGTTAGTGCTGGCCACGCGACGTGTAAAACGTGGACGTGGAAGTGAGTGCTGACTCGGCAATGCTGAGGCCATTTGTCTACACGTGCACGGCTAACAGGCGTTGCGCGGGGAGGTGATGACACATAGTGGGCGGAATGCAGCCAACAGACGCGCCGCTGCTGGGGGAGCACGTTGAAGTACGCGCCTTCGCTGGCCTGCCGGAGCGCGTTTGGAGTCCGTCGCTGTTGTCGCTGGTTGGGGGGAGGGTTATGTATTGCTCTTCGTCGTGCTGCTGATGAAGTTTTGTTGGTTGCTGCTTGTGCTGACGACGCCGCTTCTGAAGCGGTGTTGCGCGGAGAAAAATGCTACGGTAGGACTTTCTTTGCTGCATGTGCAGCAGGCTGTGCCGTCGTTGTCGCCCGTGCCTAGTGTGGCCGTCAGTGTGGGCGTTCCGCCGCCGGAATTGCCGCCTCATGGCGTGCACATCTACGACTCGTTGCACCATGTGCCCACGCGACTGTTGTCCACGCACACAAACATCGCGCCTCGATGCGCGGCGAGGCAGACGTCGTCGCCGTTCCGACCGTATGTGTGCGGCTCGAGGTGCGAAAACGTGCTGCTGGCTATGAGGGCGTTCTGCAAGGACGGCGAACAGCGTTGGGTTCCGTGCGCGAAGGCGAGAAAGTTCCGACGCTGTCTGGCGCGAGTTTGCTACAGAACGGCGGGCGGTAGGGGCGACGCGAAGGCGCCTTCCGGGTTTTACGACGACCGCAGCGTGGCGATTGTGCGCTATCGACGACCGCTGCCGGTGTACGAGAGGAGGGCGATTCGCAATCGTCAGTCGAGCACGCAGAGCGCCATCTTCAAGTGACTGTATCTGGCGCCTATCTGGCGCCCATTCTGCGTGGCCAGTCGGCGCGCTCCACGTCGCTCCGACGTCGCCTGTTGCTCTTGCAACACGCCATCGGTGGCTGTGCGCGTCACACGTGTAATACTAAAAAGGTGAACTAAAAGCAACCAGTGCCTCTCCGAGATAGATATCTTTGCATTGCGCGTCGAGCCTCACCCCCCCCTGCGACGCACGAGCTTGTGGTCGTCACCTTCGCGCCGACCTCGCCTGCTTCGTGCGTTTCGCGCGCTGTATGTGATTGCCATGTCCGTCTCGTTTGTGTCGCCGCAAGCCTCACGTCTGTTTTGCTCGCCGCTTCGCTCCTTCAAGAGCGCGTTTTTGAAGCCGGTTGATCAACTGTTTGCCGCCAGACGCATCGCTCCGGTTGCCGTCAGACGGCTGCCTTTTGCTACCGCCGTTGCGCCTACCGAGCCGGCTTCCAAGTCGCAGCCCGTCTTGCCGCGAACCAAGCTCAATGCCGTCAACACCCAACTTGTTGGCAACACGCTTTGCGTCAAGGGATGGGTCCGTTCCGTGCGTTCGCAGAAAGCATTTGCGTTTATTGATCTGAACGATGGTACCAATCTCGCCGGCTTGCAGATTGTCGTTGATGGAGATGCGCCCTGTTTTCCACTGGTTGCGAGTCTCTCTACGGGCTGTTCGATCAGTGCGGTTGGAGAGTTGGTTGCGTCACTCGGAAGTGCTCAGCCGGTTGAATTACGAGCATCCACGCTCAAATTGATTGGCGCCGCTGCTGAATATCCCTTGCAGAAGAAACGTCATTCGCTCGAGTTCCTGCGCTCAATTGCTCACTTGAGACCTAGAACCAATTCTATTGCCGCCGTGTCCAGAGTACGATCTGCGTTGGCGGTTGCCACACATGCGTTTTTCGCCGAGCTTGGATTTGTGTATGTGCACGCTCCGTTGATTACTGCCAGCGATTGTGAGGGCGCTGGTGAGATGTTTCGCGTCACTACTGCGCTCAACGCCGATGGCAGCCCGGCCGCGCACGCTGTCGCCACTGAGGGACAAAGCGGCAGCAGTGCCTCCAAGGTGGATTTTCAAAACGACTTCTTTGGAAAGCCTGCTTTTCTCACCGTGTCCGGACAGCTTAGCGCTGAATGCTTTGCTACCGCTCTTGGCGATGTGTACACTTTTGGGCCCACATTTCGCGCGGAGAACAGCAACACCTCAAGACATCTGGCAGAATTTTGGATGATTGAACCGGAGATGGCGTTTGCAGACTTGAATGACGATATGGATAATGCTGAACAGCTCGTCAAGCATCTTGTTTCACACGTTTTGCAAAACTGTGATAAGGATATTGCGTTTTTCGATCGCTTTGTTCAGAAGGGTCTGTTGCACAAGTTGAATACCGTGGTGAACGAGCCGTTTGCACGACTTTCGTATACGGAGGCTATCGAGATACTTGAGAAGGTAAACAAACCAAACAAGAAGGGAAAGAGAAGATTTGAATTCGAGGTGAGGTGGGGAGTGGATCTTCAATCAGAACATGAACGCTATTTGGCCGAGGAACACTTCCAAAAGCCAGTGTTTGTGTACAACTATCCCAGCGCCATTAAAGCGTTTTACATGAGAGCAAACAACGAGGATGGTGGCAAAACTTGTGCGGCAATGGACTTGCTGGTGCCGGGGATTGGCGAGCTTGTTGGAGGCAGTCAGAGGGAGGAACGATTGGATGTGCTGGAAGAAAAGATTGAACGTAACGGGCTGGAAAAAGAGGCTTATTGGTGGTACCTGGATCTTAGACGGTTCGGCAGCGTGCCTCATGCGGGATACGGACTCGGGTTTGAGAGACTGGTGCAGTTTGTGACCGGTATGGAGAATATTCGTGACGTTATTCCGTTCCCGAGATATCCGGGTAATGCCGAGTTTTGAGAAGGGTCACGTTGTTTATATTGTGCGGTGTACAGCATAAAATGATAACCGAGAGTCGTGCCAAAGTTTTCAGCTTCTATGTAGAAAGGCCGAGTTATTGCGCGGAGAACTTTCTCCTTCGGGCCGCGACAGCGCAGAGCACTTTTGTGCTCCGTCGTAGAGGACGAAAAACTCATGCTTTCCGGTCTAATCAGAACGTGGTCTACTCCCTTGAACACCACCTACGCGTGATATCACCTGTGGAACTTGCGTCGAATTTCCCTTGTACTTTGCGCTGGCCCCCATGCGTTATTCGACCGGAAGATGACATACAATGGCAACACTCATACTGTTCTCATTGCAAGCCTTTCATCATTAGCTACGATACGACCTTGGTGGAAACGATATACAACACCAAAACAGAATATTCAGTCGCTTAGACCCCTCTTGAACTTGCATGTATATGTTCTTTCAATCACTCCTCGGATTCGAGCTCGTTGGTAATCTCAAGAGCCATCTCGAATGCCATGCACGCAAGAGAGAGAAAGAGAGAGAGAGAGAGAGAGAGAGAGAGCTAAGGAGGTGAGTTGGAACTCCAAGGAAAAGGTAACCGTTTTGAGGATTAACGATCATATTTCATCAAAGCGGAAGTACGTCGCCATAAACCAAGGGCCTTTTCGGAGGCTGTTCTATCCCAGGGTCGTCAATATAAGGCTCATATACACCATGCTTAACTTGTTTCCGACCGCTGACTGGATGAGGCCGGTGACAAACAAAATTCCGTTCCACGAGCGGCTTGTGTCGACAGCCAAATGGGAGAGGAATCCCATCAATGTATCGGAACCATCCAGTACCACATCCCATAGGCCCATGACGAACTTCGGGATTTTCTGCACATGGGTCTGGAACGGATTCATTTCCATGCTTGTAGTCTGTCAGGGAGTCAGCGTACTTCGGAAGGAAAACAGCTAGATATTCTAGAATGGCATCCTCTGAGAGAAATCGTATGGCAAAGGCTTTGGCATTGTTGGCGATATCGTGAGCAACATGATCATTTTGACGCGCCCATACAATGTTTTCCACAAGGTCTCTAAACCAACGGTCCACAGGCACATAATGCAACCATGGAACTAAGAGAGGTTCGTACCATTGGCGCACTGCAGATGTCTGGAAAAATGGGACGGAACCCGAGAGCATCATCCATCGTTTGCGGGAACTACCCAAACCTCCATCAACATCAAGAATGTATTTGTAGCTAAGGTGCTCCTCAAGCGTTAACGCAGACTTTGCTGTTATGTTTGCCGTCTGTTCTATGTCAGCTACCGTGGCGTTATGGCTCAGTTTTATCCATTTGGTTACAGCAGCATCCAACAGGTGCGGATAAACTGAAGATATGGAGCTTACGCGCACGCGCGGATTGAGGTGCCAATTACTGAAGTGCTGCTTTTGAATAGAACTTGAGACACCGCGAAACACTGCGACGGGTTCTTTTTCATGCCATGGGACATTGGCCCTCGGGTCGAAGACATAGCCTTGTCCAGTAACTTTGGATCCATGCTCCACGGGGTCCGGTACTGGGATGTCGATGTAATGGACCTGTGTGCGAAATCCGAAGAGCGGAAGTGCGCCAAGCTCTTGAGAAGTGGAATCTACAGTCACACGAGGTCCGTCCGAGGTGTTGATGTAGAACTCGCAGTGGAGATGTCGCAATTCTGCATATCTCTTGAGTACGCGAGAGAGCAAGTGGAGAAAGAACTGCAACCGGCCCAAGCGATATGTCTTCTCCCAGTGCTCTTCGACGCGGTAAAGAATGCGACCGTCTCCAGTGAGTCGAATGCGTGCAATGCTACCGCGCAACACCGGTTGCATGGAATCCAACAGCGCGAAAGGAATAGGTGCCCGTTTGGAATGCGGAGTGGGGGCGGACCATGGCGCTAAGTATTCATCAACGAGGGCTTGAAATACGGCACGGCGAGAGTGGGTTCCCATTGCTTTGACAACATCGTCCAGATCTTGACACCCAAGTCTTTGCCAGACTTGTGGAAGACTCGATACGGACACTGCACTGTATTCAACTGATGATGGCTGTACTTGAATTGTTACTGGGCGACGAGAAAGAAGGGCGAATATGGCGGTGGTGAGGACGACAAGAAGAAAGGTGTGTCGCAGCGGATCGCAAGAAACACGGAGTGGAAAACATAGTGATGATGCAGTCTTGCTCGTCAGAATCATATTCTGGCGACGACTTCCTATGTGATGCAGATAGGACAAAGGAAGAAGTACATATGTTTCATCTTTTGGATTCAAGGGGCGGAAAACTATAGTTCCATACCAAAACTGTTGTCTCTGGCACCCCCGCAGAGATATGAAATGGTGTGCTAGAGAAAGAAATGCTCTTGGAGTTCGGGCTTGGGCCAAAGGCCTCTTGGTGCTACACCGCCCCCGGAAATTATTGAGGGTATGAGTCCTTCGCGCCAAAAAGGATGAATCTGCTCAACCTGACTTAGTTGGCAGATTTCAGAAGTTTGTTACAGAAGAATACTGCACTAACTTTTGCCGAAAGGGAAGAAACATCGAGGGGCTGAACACTCAGTGCAGATGCCTTTCCAAATGCGCAATGTTCTTCATCGTTCCAAACTCATGATTATCGCTGCGGCTTTCAACTTGGTGAACAACTGCAACATCTACATATTTTCGAATGTCCGAGAAGCATACCAACGTTGTTTTCAGAATGGTAATCGCACTGAACGGGCATGATGCATTACAACGCAAGATGACACGTCACCTCATCTCGACTTAATCAGTGTTATTGGTGAGTCGTTTATCCTCCTCAAGAAGCTCTGCTCACCAGCCGTATTTGTGGTGGTGGTAAGCGGCGCTCTTTGGATGTACTATGTAATGCGACCCGTACCCGAGGATGAATTCGAGCTCGGGCCATATTTTCAGTGACTTTGAGCACGAAGCCCACGGGGATCAACACTTAACCACATTTGTAATCTTCCTAAACGTCCTGGGCGATGCCCCCCC
>JASCIV010000358.1:0-23072 GCA_030374735.1 Gracilaria caudata
TAGAGGAGTGTTATAGGTGTTGGGTCGTTAGCAACCCACGCGCAACGCGGAATTGGCGTGTGCGTTTCGTAAATGAGAGAGAGAGAGAAGAACTATATGCTTCCGTTCTTCGGACAAACCAAAGGCTCGCTTTGAGTCGGTATCGCGAACTTCGATGGTTATCTTTCACGGTTTTCCTTTTCGTCCCCTCCCTTCTTGTCAAGTGGATCAAACCAGCAATCTTTCTTCATGTGGTCCCTTTCCAAAAAGATGGCACATTGCTTTGATGGATACTTTTTCTTCCTTGTCATATTGTGATTATTACAGCGAGTATAGAAGGAGGTCTTGACTACTTGGGGAGTCGGGCTATGAGTGCTAAGAGGGTTACAACGGTATCGGGTTTCCCGTTCGTTTGTTCGTTCATTTCGCCTCCCTCGACTACGTGAAGGTGAGCTACGGTGATGACTTTTGTGTTCTGTGCCTTGCAGAGTTTAGCTACAAACCATACCAGACTGCGTACCCCCCATGTTTCCCTTTCCTGTGAACCATTTCGCACATAGCTCGTACCGTTATTGTTTCGTTTTTGTTTGCCACGCCACTCTTTCGTCTCATAAGCTTTTCTGTCTTGTTTCCTGCTTCATTTACTAAAGCATTCCTAAGGTCTTAGGGGGAGTAGGAAGAACCATTTATGAGTCTGTAATCCTTCATATCATTGACAAGTTAAGCGCCAGGCCAGTCCACTTGACGCGATTTAATGCTTCTCTATACCACGAGGTGTCTCGCGAGTCACTCGTTGGTGAGGAAAATCGTTTCCTGCACCGCCCCTACCATGATTATCAGCAGCAATGGAAACGAAGCAATAATGCGGCCTGGTGATTACTAAGCCTGGAATGCATCGCGTATCAAGGGCAGGGGCGACGGGAATTCCAGGCGTCAGGATAACTAACTAAAGTTCTGCCATTTTATTGACAGAGGGACTAGAAGTAGTGACAAAACATGAAGGGCTCACATCCACTTCATAGCATTTTCAGTCCGTGCACTACTTACCATTTCTCGCGACAGATATGATGTATACATTTCAGGCCTCTCTGACATACCCAATACGGGTCACGCCCGCATCGTTTGCCAGCACTCATAGGACGTACACATCGAAGTTTGTGAGATGGTCCAGCGCAAACAGTACCCAGAACACAGGCGTCTCTGTTTCCAACACAGCTGCGCTTCTTTCGGATCCTGCATATTCCTTTCTGGCACTCGAGACCCTTCTTACACTTCCATCCTCGTCCACAGCGCATTCCCGCACCTCCTTTACCGGAACCTCTCGGTGCAGTACATCTTCCCTTAACGCATTTTAAACCAGTACGACAAACCCAAAACGGGTCATGTCCACATCTCTGCCCAATCGGTTTCGGTATCACACAGAGCTTCACATGTGCACTTCCTGCACATACTGACCCTCTCACACAAGCAGAAGGTCGACCTAAGCAGCTTTTTCCCACAGGAATCTGTCCTGGGGACCCATTGCCCGGAAACTTTTCGACCTTACGCGGAACTATGCACCTCTTGTTTCGCTTATGTCCGATACAAACAGTTCCCAGCATACACATCTTGTTTGATTTGCAAGGGCTCCCTGGAGGAGTCCGGCACCTTCCCCTTTGACATTTTAGTCCACGTGCACAAACCCAGTATGGATCACGTCCGCAACGTCCGCCCGCGGTCATAGGACGTACACATCGAAGTTTGTGAGGTGGTCCAGCACAAAAAGTACCCAGAACACAGGCGTCTCTGTTTCCAACACAGCTGCGCTTCTTTCGGATCCTGCATATTCCTTTCTGGCATTTGAGACCTTTTCCACACTTCCATCCTGGACCACAGCGCATTCCCGCACTTCTTTTACCAGAACCTCCTGGTGTAGTACATCTTCCTTTAACACATTTTAAACCAGTACGACAAACCCAAAACGGATCATGTCCACATCTGTGTCCAATTGGCTTCGGTGTCACGCACACCTTTCTTTTGAAAGTTCCCGCGCAAACAGTCCCTTTAGTGCAAACAGATCCATGAACAAGACAATTTCCACCCAAAGCCACTTTCCTCACACAGGTTCCATGTATGCATTGTAAACCGGCTTCGCATACTAGGTGCGGATTGTTCCCACAGAATCGTCCAACGCCAATGGGCCTCATGCAAACTTTACCTTGAGGGGTTCCGACACATACAGTCCCGGGCTGGCAAATCGATCCTCTGCTGGTACAGCTCTTTCCAATTGTCACATACGGGGAGGTGCAAACATGGTTCACGCACGTCAAGCCTTTCTTGCAGACCCAGTATGGATCAACTCCACAACGTTTACCGACAGAGATCGGAATCACACATCGCTTCTTAAGTAGCGGTCCGGCACACACTTTTCCTTCTCTGCAGAAGTAGCACCCAAATCCCTTCTCGAACCTACCCAAGCCACCATGGGTCTCAGACTCAGTGGAGACGTTGACAGCATAACATGCAGTCGCTAAGATGAACAAGAGAAAAAGTCGGTTAACCATGCTGTCTCTCAGTTATCTGAAATTGCAGCGGATACTGAAAAAGTGTTGACTGAACTGAACCAGTGAGCGACTGGTGTGGTGAACGCTCTGGGAGACTTTTTGCCGAGGAAAGCCCCGCTTTTATATGCTCTGGAAACAGTATGGGAGAGGGCTGAGGCTTTGGAACGCGGAAATCCAAGATAGCGAGAATCATGGGAGAGGGAGGAAGGTGTACGTGTGTGGAAATGCATTCACCACGTACACTGAAACCTTCGTCATAACACCTCTCCTTCCCGACATTGCAGGAGGTCCATCTGAAAAGAATACCCAGCAGTGCTCCCAATGAATACTGAACACAATGATCTACTAAGAACGCCAGAGCTGTGGCGTTAAATGCTCAATGCGCCTTGGAGTCAGCATTCCCGATGTATCATAACCAAGTAGAGAGTACATTTCCCCGATTCAGTCGACTTTTGAGCCTGTAAACGATGCGTGGAAGGCGAACGCAGTGAAATGCAGTTGTACAATTATCCTAGTTCAGATATCCCCAGTCAACATGTCCGCAACGGCGCATAGCAAAAGAAAAACCATACCAATCTGCTCCCATGAGAAATCTCGCCGTATCAAAGCTCTCAATTCCTCGGAGTCAATAGAATTATTGAGTGTACAATGCGCCCCGGCCCCTCTCCTTTAACAACCGGCCTGTCCTCTTCAGAACAGGTCTCGTTTGAAAACCGGAATCTGCATTGTCAGTGCGTAAAGTTAGTCAGACACTGCAAGGGTGTACTGGCAGCAGCTGAAAAGGGAGCCGACATTCGGTCGGCAGCTATTTGACAGCAAAAGATAACCTAGACTCCTTGCCCATCGCAGCCTGCATTGAACCGCAATATCTTCGGGCCGCAGCAAGAATACGCGCATGGGCTGTGCATGGGCTGTCGGACCTGTATCTTACCATGCAAAACCCCGCGCTCAAAGAGGGTTTAACAATACAAAAACACGGAAAAATGTGTAGTCGAGGAATTGCGCATCAACATCTACACGTACCTTGTACGACGGTATGAACGAGCGCAAGCGACCTGGGATCATCTCTATTGAGTCGTAATAGATACGTCTGAGAGACATGTCCGTAACCCAACACGCTGCGCTGCACGCCCGAATCCAACGACTTGAAGCTGACAACGCCAGTCTCGCAAGTGCCGCTGAGCAAGCGGCCGCCCTCGCCGAAGAATACGCCGCCGATGCCGCCCGTTATCGTCATTCTCAAAACAATACGGAACAACGACTGCACGATGAAATCTCCGACGCCTCTCGAAGAAAGGATCGTCGAATTCAACGTCTCAATGGGCTTTTATCGGAGGAGAAAACTCGCGTACAACAGTTAGAGCAGCGTGTTGAACAACTGGAACAGCTTTACGATGTCTCCACTCAGATGGAAACCACGTTACAGGCTTCGTTAAGCGCTTTGCAGCAGCAAGTGGAAGATGCTTCGCGTCCGGTTTCGCCCGTTGCAGACGTTTCTTTTATACTGAATACCATTCGTTCGCATCATGCTAGCGTTCCCCTGGAGCTTCTCAATTCGTATTTTGCACAACCTGAGGCACTCAATTCTGATGTCAAAGCATATCAACTCTTTCTTCAATCTCATTCTATCCATACAATCGCCACTTATGCACAGCAACACATCCACAATGCTCCCCAAACTTCATCATCTCAACAAGCGTTTGTGCAAGGCGCACTGCTTCTTTTCGACAGACTGACTTTGCTCACACGAGAGCTACTAACATGGTGCTTTGAAACGGCAGATGACATGCCATCCCGAGCTGATAAGCTACACGAACCCACAGTGACTCTAGAGCAACGTGCAGTAAACGTTTTTGAACAGCTGCTGGAGATGAAGCAGCAGCACACCAGCACCTCTTGTACTCCGGAGTATGCCACAATGAACATCGAACTACTCGAGATGGCAATGGATGCCATCACAGACATGCTGCCAATTTCTTCCACACAACCAACATCATCAGCGAAACTGAGTGATCTGAGCGCACTTGTACGACAAGCAGCCGAACAGCGCGCTCATAATATACGCGACAGTCTCATCAACGCCAGTCGAAGTGCAGAAGCGTCCGACCAGTTAGAGAATAAGTTGAATGCTGCGCGCACCAAACTGCGACAACGTGAAAGTGAACTCGATGATATGAAGGTGCGCCTTAGCGTATACGAGGACCGAATGACCAAAGCTCGTGAAGATGCAAAGCTGTTGGAGACATTGAAGACTCAGGTATCAAAACTAGAGCAAGAGATCGCCAGTGCTACAAAGCATAACGCACCGAATGAGAACGTGAAAAGCGTAGCGGAAGCAAACAGCATGTTGCTGGAGTCACACACAGCGCAAGCAGACGATCAAACAAACCACACGCAACAGGCGATATGTTCATCGAAGAGCTGCGTAGCAACACCACTGGCGCAACTACAAGAGGTACAAGACGTGATCCATGTACGACGACAACTACTCCGCGCATATCTGAGCGACATCCGAACGGACACAGCATTGTCGAAACGGCCTCGAGCGGATTTGCAAAGCATGTTACAAGTTCGTGATACGCTTTCACAGGCGCTGAATGATTTACGCACGGCGGCAGCGAATGCAAGCGTAGTTACTCTTCACGCCGACACGTTAAAGGTGAAAGGCAGAGGTGCAAGTATGTCGCAAAAGATCATGATGCAGGCTATGGCGGCAAGCTGCTCAAATGAGGACACGTTGAAACAGTGGCGCATTGAACGTGAACAAATTTGTGATAGCAAGACGATGAAGATGGAAGTAAGCGATGAGGAGATGGCGTCGACATTGAAATTGATGCGCAGAGTGATAAGTCTCTGAAAACAGAGGGGCTTGTATTGGGTATGATGGTGTACAAGCTGGTGATGTGAGGGCTTCTTCAAGAGGGCCAAGGGTGTTAGGGAAAGGCTTTGACCTTCTTCTTCTGCGCGTTGACGATGAAGATTGCGTCTTTTGGCACCTGTAAACAAAAAAATATGAAACACAACCGAGACATGTTGTAAGTGAACGGATTTCATGTGGTAAAGAAAGAAGAATAAAGAACGTACGCCCCACTGCTTGTGAACCAGCTGCGCGAAATCCTGTTGTCGAGAACCCTGTATCTCAATAACTTCACGATTATCAGGTGACTAGGAGCAAGAAGAGGAACAAGGGAGGTTGGTAAACAGAGATGACATGTAAACACAGAGTGGCAGCCTGAGCCAAATAAAAACGTACCATTGTGATAGACGACCCAGTGGCAAACTTGCGTTTGGCAGCCTTCGCAGCATCCTTGAGTTTGATACCGAACAAGTCCAAACCGTAAACAATGGTAACTTGCTTCTTCCCCTTTCTCTGACCCAATGCAAGGATGATATGTGCAGGTGTCTTTTTCTTCTTTCCGCCACTAGTCTTTTGTTCAATGGGTACCGCCACCTTTGGTGCATCTGATTCAGGTTGTTCGCAAGGTAGTAAAGGCGGTGACACGCCGGCCTGTTCCGCCAGCTTTAGAGCCTCCAGTCTAGCAGCGCATTCATCCGGAAATAACTCTGGAAAGTATTGCGGTGCGTTGTTACGTAACCATTCAGTACATCTATCGCATAAAAAAACAACTCCGTTAGAGATGATATGAAACTTTTGTCATGTGCGCGCAACAAAACGAAAACTTACTTTTCAAACTGGGAGCGAGAATGAAACTCATGAAGTTCTGGCGGAAGTCCACAGACGCTGCAGTAAAGCACAGTGAGCGGATATCGTTCATCGCGTACAGGCGCAGCGGTAGCATCATCTTTGACGGGCGGCGGTTGCGATGGCCCCGCCTCCGTCGCCGTGGCGGCAGCCGCACTCTGCTCCGGCAAAGAAGCGCCATCCATGGTGACCGACGCTTCTAAGACAACGAACGCCTTGAGTTCGTTCTTCAACAAAACCGGCGTGACACCGGCTTGGATTTGTTGCGGCATAACTCGACGGGGGCTGTTCCGCCTACGGAGGATGATGCAGATCGCGCGTGCGTCGACGTGGTCACGTGGCCACGTGCGCGCGCTGGAATGCTGGCATGTTGCTCGATTGCTTTGGTGCAACGCCAGCGACATGCACAGGCGCTTGTGGTGCTCGTCTGCTTCACCGGGACGCATCGCATTGCGCGCAGCCGTGGCATCAGCTCCTCCTATGGTTACATAAGCGCCCCTATGTAGTGCAGACGTTGTACAGAGAGTCGTCGGAGGGAGGAGCGTATTGAATGAACGCCGCATTAGCCTGCGCGTGAACAAGCTTGCTTACGATAAGCCGCAGACATGAGCTCTATAGCCGCCGCCTTTCTTGCGTCGCCCTCTCTCCCGCTGCATCCCGCGCGCTCCCGCACCGCACTGTGCGCGCGGCGCGGTGTGGTCATGTGCGAACCCGGTCAGAAGCTGTCGGCCGCCGAGTTGACGCGTCAGAAGTTAAGTGAGACGGAACCGCTGGTCAAGTTCAGAAGGCAGACAGAATATTTGGATGAGGACACGTCGTTTACCTACACTCGGGGCGTGAAGGAAGGGTCGGTGGATATCTGGCTCATCACGGGCGTGCTCACGTTTCTGGTGCCCTTGGTTGGATTCGCCATTGGCGTGGCGACTGGGAACATTGACGTGAACCCGAGATGAGAACGGCTATGCCGCCGTTTTGCCACATTACAAGGGTACGCCGTTCACAATCAGCGACCTATTTTTTTTTCCAGTGCTTCGTATTTTTATATATAAAAGCGCGTTTTGTATCTTATCACCGTGTCACCTTTCCCCTCTCATTTCCAACGCAGCTGGGCTCGTTACGAAATAGTTCACCCATCCTCGTCATTCACTACTCACTACCGCGTCACCTACCGCGAACCCACCAACGCCAACATGCTTCCTCTGTCCCTGCTCAAGTCCGCCACCGGCTGTCCCATTCTCATCGAGCTAAAGAACGGCGAGACCTACAACGCCAAGCTCCGCAACATGGATCTCTGGATGAATCTAACGCTCGTAGATGCCATTCGCACCTCCAGCGACGGTTCTACCTTCTGGAGCCTTCCTTCCGTTCTCATCCGAGGAAACACCGTCAAGTACATAAGAGTGCCGGAGCTCGTGCTTTCCATTCTGGACGATGAACGAGCCGCTCGACAACACGCGCAACAGCGCTCGCGAACGAGAAGATCTGCTGGCGGCAGATCGAGATCGTCGGGTGGCCGGAAGGGCGGCACGGCTGGTGGTGGAGGCGGTGGCGGCGCGCGTGCTGGCGCTTCTTCTGGTCGTAGGTCCGAGCCGCAGTGGCTTCGATAGTGTACTGGCTCGCTACCGTGTGACCAGCTACAATTGTAATTCTCGAGAAGCTCCAAACTCATCAGCCTCATTAAAGTATCATAGTTTGCACAAAACACAAACTGCCGTTTTTGGACAAAACCGGCGAGTGAATCCAATGTTGAACTCATGATCATAATCACCAAAGAAGTTTTGTCAGACACGTTGGACACTTCTGCTGTAAAACACGAAGTTAACAAAACAGACAAAGTGAAATATAGAGTAAACACCTTCTACATTTCTTCCACTCGTGGTAAGGTGCTCTTCACTTCAACGGTGAACGGCTGATGAGAAGGAGTTCTGAGGCGATGGATGTCTCGTATATTGCCACACTTGTGCGGAATCTACGAGTTCTGCTTTGGCCCGAGAATAGCCCACATATCGCACGTGCTCGACGACCTGCTACCAACGCGTTTGTACCGCTAAATATCTACCGGTAACCCTCTACTTTTGTACATACAACCGTTCTTGACCGACACAAGAAGAAAACAAAACAAGCATGTTTATGGGTAACATTAAGACATCATGATCTTCGAAAAGATTACTGAAGATGTATCGACAACGTCACTTTTGGGCAAGGGCAGCAAAAGCCGGATACGGCACATGCGAAGAAATGCTCAATCCGTCCGCACACTTCGATCGCCCATGTCCACTACCGGCAATTTTCAGCATGCCGCACCGAGTGCATCGTTTCGCGCCATCCACGCGCCGAATCTTCAACGGCGACCCAAACTCGGCAGTATCCGGCGTGGTCGGTGACCGAGGCAATACATCATAATCATCTTCGTAAACATAATGACTCAAGCAATGCACAGGATTCACGGTAGCTTCAATGTGATCCACGTTATAAGCAACCATTGCCAAATTTCCAAGCCGCTGTTGAACGTGATCTCGTATCACTTGCTTGTCAGCGTAATTCGCAGCGATTTCGCGACAGTATAAACGCGAGGCGAAGTGCACGATAGCCTCGGCATCGTGCAGAGGAGTGGCGGCACGATACGGTGGACGACGACGATGCCCCTCCGCATCGGCAGCATTGGGTCGCACGGCGTGTGTGGTACCCCACATATTGCGCCGGTGCATGAGAAGTTCTAACAAAGCAGAAGCGGTAGCACCTGATAGCATGCGTTGTCCAAGCATCACTTGACAAGGTTGAGACACCGGATACATCAACTGCCGTAGGTGGGGAACCTTATCTTCGGTGAAATCCATTCCAACGTGCCATTGATGGGCGTTTGTATGAGCATTGGAGGCGGCGATGGAATGATTGGCACCGAACCGTAGCATGCGATCACGTTTATACGCTTGAGTAAACATGACGAACAGCAAAGCGTTCTCGAGACGTCCGTTCTCAATGGCGGTAAGCAAGTAGATGATATGCTCTCGTTCGCTGTCTCGGTGGCTCTGACCAGTTGCCCTCGACTTGGCAAGTCTATCACTAGCACGCCTTGGAGACAGCGGACCCTCGTGTTCCGAACCGGACGCGCTGTCCATCGATTCCAGGGAGTCGGAATGCTGCAGTCGTCGCAGCGAAGAAGCGACGGCGGAACATTTGTACATGGACGTGGACTTCTTGATGTAGAACGGAGGCACGCGCATGAGACAATGGGCGGGGTCGCGATGAGCGCATCCGCGCGCAAAGCAATGCACGGGCGTGGCGTTGATGCGATACATGACTGCGGATGTGAAAACGAAGAGGGCGCGCGACGCACGGCAGTCCGAAGAGAGTGGCATCGTCGCGCTATGAGGTGTTAAGCGCTTTTGGTGCGCCACTTCGTGTCGTCGAATCTCCTGCTGCTGTCGTGGACACGTGGCGTGCTTGGCGCATTGCAAAACAAGCATGCGCCTGGAATACAGCGCAGTTTCTTTTTTTGGGTGTTTTGGCGGCTCTTTTGCCGTGCGTTTGTGGCCGTGCGTGCGCGCGCTGAATGAGGGCATGCTCTTGCTGCCAGCGCTTGCGGCGTCTATAAGTGTAAACCATCGCTCCCGATCCCGTTGAGCGCAAGCGCGGTGATCCGCCCGTGGATGCAATCGCCGTGCAAATGCGATGGAGATGTGTGGCACATGACGAGCTTTTTCGAGAAGGGATTTGGCCCGAGCAGCGTCGTCTCTTGCTGCGAGTGCTCGTCCGCACTTGGCATCACCTTCCAGCGCAAGTTCCACAGCGATTGGACCAGGACATGATGTTGGAATTGTATCTAACGCAGTCAGCAGTCTACCCAGACGTGGTTGGTTCGACCCCTCAAATTGAATCCAAAAAATAGCACTTTAGTACTCATCATGATGATCAGTCACACGGAAGCCCGACAGGAAAGCGTTAGATTTTTATTCTGGAAGCAACACGCGAGAAAGAAAGCAAATAACATTACTCATATCCCGCTACGTACAGAGGCCTCGCCCATAATTGTCAGGGACTTTGTGCACGGAATTGCTTTTAGTCTGCGCAGCGAGTTGCTGCAGTGAGGGCCTCCCCAACGGGGGGATGGGTAGTAAGATAATCGGGCGAAGCTTTCCTGTAAAGTTCATTACATGCCCTGCGTCGATAGCAGAGCTTGGAATTATTTCTAGAGAGACTAGAAATTCTCCCAAGCTCTGGTATTGCTCTGTAGTAGAGAGCAAGAAACCTTACTAACCATGTCTGAGACTCTGCGCCGGGGGGAGCATTTGTGGCTGACTACTTCAATGCCCAGTCATTCTTAGATTGAGCATGTACAGCTGCTCAATTTGAGCACCAATCTAAAATGATCTGGATTTCAATCCACATTTGCTCTTGTTCTTCTTCTTTCTGCAGTTTGTAGATTGTGGAGAATGTATGATGCCGAGATCGGGCGTCTTTACCATCTGACAGACTGCACGTCTGGGTTCGAGCGGTGAAGGTAACATTGTGCACCAGCCACAAATGCGAGGACGTCTTGAAAGCTGCCGAGCATCTCCTATGCAATTGTTGGCCCCGCTGGCATGTGCCGACAGGAAGCACACGTTGTGTACGTGAACTTCACGTCGTGAAGGCGCCATTTTGGAGAACTTCGAGATGGCCTTCCTTTCCCCTGCCCTGCTTGCCCGATCTTCCTGATGATCATCATCCTGTTTTGTATGAATCGCGGACGTCCTATTAGACACCGCACAGGGGGCTTGCTAAGGACCCCAACAACCTATAACACCTCTATGCCGCAGCCACTGACTACCAAACAATAGCAGTGTTACACACAGTGGGCAACAGCAAGAAAATACTACGTCATCTCGATGTTCTTCCCGCCATAGCCGTAAGCATGCATGAGCAAACGAGCTCCATGAGTGACTCGCCACGAGCAGCATGCATCTTGAGGAACTCTGCGTCATGTACCATGCGTCTGGAGCTGCAGAAATTCGTCAGAGAGTCCGAGCCGCAGTACATGGGAAGCACACGCAGTTCGAGCGCTTTCGATCGATCACCGTTTTATGACCCCCACGTCTGACTGATATGGCATCATATATGCAGAATGAAAACCTCGAAGCCGCGTAATATACGGTACATCTCAAGACATGCACTACCAAAACCAGCAGTTCTCACGGCTCAACGCGCTGAATCGTGAGATAAACCGTCGCGCAGGATAGAGACATACGGCGTTTGACGGCTAGAACGCGGACTATGTTGCTGTTTTCGATGCTTTTATTCTCATTTCCATGTATCTAGCCGTGGACCTACACGCGTTTTCTCTTGCAGAGCTTGCTCAGTCTCTTCGTTTTGCGAGTGGCGAACTCCATATTTACCTTTATGTGTACGTTGCGCATTCTTCGATGATCATCTGGGATCCAAGCTTTGTTCTGTTTGCCCGTTTGAGAAAACGTTTGTCACGTCTTGAACAAGAGCGAAACGGGTGTATCTTTGAGCACCATAAGTGGTCTTTCACACTGTCCACCTCCAAAATTTCGCTTGACACACTGCATCGTAGCAGGGTTGTCTACAACTTCACTTGCAGAGATGAGAGTTGCCGCCTGTAGAATATATACTCCCTTTCTTTCTTCGAGCTCAAGTAGTAGCATATGACGTTATAAACCTCCCTCTGAGGCCATGTCTTACTCAATTATGAACAAGGGGGCATGTCAAATCGCTGAAAAGAGGGATAGGCAAGAGAGAGCAGTGCGTGTGTTCTGTTGCAAGAATATTCGTACCGCGCTTCGAAACGATACCGCATTTTGTCAGTTGTGGTTCACCAGGAGCCGGTACAACTACATGTTGTACGTTGACCTTCACGTTCTGACGATGTCCTGGTCTAGGCACGAATCGGTACAGATGAGCGACAAGGCATTGCCGGAAGGGCGCCACATCGGGAGACAAACGAGAAGAATGATGAGCGTGTGTTTACAACAGACAGGAAAAATTATTTGCCTGAAGAGAATCAACTTCCGTCCATAGCTTTACTACAAGCACTGCTCTCGAGCACGGTCACGAATTAAGGCGCATGCAAAAAGGGAATGGTTACAAGCTTAATAGAGATGACCGGGGAGAGCCTGGAAGTGAGTGAGTTGATCCAAAGTACCCTGCTTCGTGAGCAGAGTGGCGTGGTACAAACCGCCGAAAGCGCACATTGCCAATCGGCCGTTCTTGATCTCAGACAAGTGGTACTTCTTGAATTTCTCCGGATCCTTGCCCAAACCAAGTGGGTCAAATCCAAAATATCCTGGCGCACGATCGCCTTCAAGAGTTTCCTTGAGCGCAATTGCTCCAAAGATCTCTAAGAAAGACACGAAGAGCAAGATTTGCGACATGCCTCCAGTCTTAACGAAGAAATCGTGCGCCTCGATTGGGTTGAGTGGCTTACCCCAAGGGAACTGGAACAACTCTGGGACAATGTATCCGAGGACGCCGAGCATTGCAACGCGACCTATAATGAGACGAAAACAAATGCGTATACAGTAAGGTTAGTATGGGTCACAAAGAGGTGACGGTTTGACATTCTGATGTATGGACGTACAATGCTTGATTTCGGCTTCTTGCATAAACTTCATGTTGAATACTGTAGACAGGTTGAGCGGGTCAAAGCCGACGTTTCCGATGATGGAATCGTCGTCAAGAGTAGCAGGCTGTTCCATGAACGGCATTGCCGGTGAAATCTTCATCGACGTTGCCGAACGGGAAACACGCGGCGCATGACTTACGGCCTGGCCGCGGAGCGCGGCCGAGAAGCCGGTGACGACGGGAGCAATAAACGCAGACATTCTTCACAAGGAGTACTCACTCGAGAAAGGGGCTGACACACGAAGAAGGGACTTGACAAGCTAACGAAGACAACGAGAAGGAGGAAGTTGCGACTAGTAGGCCTTCAAGGAATGAACAAGTACGCCCGTGGACAGCGCCCGCAGACTTCTGGTCACAGTGTGTGCAGCTAAACTTCGAGCAGCTGCGAAAATCTGCGCGAGCAATGCTCTGAGCGGCACGGTGGTCGAGCCAAGCACCGCTCGCGAATCCCCGAAGGCGCAGCTCGCGTTTCATTTCCCTACCAGCCAATCTGCGCTGCGGTGGTACGTGGCTAACGTGTGGCACCGTTTGGATGAAAAATCACACTCTGGAAAGCTGTTCACGTTGAAACGACGAGTATCGTCTGAGAGTTCGACCATTTTCATTGGCGGCCTGCAAAATATCTTGATCCAAGGGCAACCACCGATTTGGTTCATGTGGTCTGCCTCCGGTGCCTCCCAGATTATCGTGGCCGTTGTGCCGTCGAACACGTTGCCAGACATATATGCACTTCGTCTCAGTGAAGGAGATCAGACGAGGAAGTACCTGTACCGTCGAGGTACATTTGTTTACTAGAAAGCAACTTACTAGTCTGCGAACAACTCTGTAAGGTAGTAGAACGAGCAGTAGAATGAGCCCTGCGTTATTTCATAGCCGACAAAGGTGTGGTGATTGGTCTGGCCACGACAACCGTCTCGCGTACATTGCCCATCTGCTGCACCATTTTCTCTAACTTCGCGTCGTTCAAATGCCAAACCGCCCTGGTGTCACCATCTCGTTTCTCCCGAGTAGCCATTTCAGATATCGCCCTAATCACCTCACTCTTCGCCGGAACATTAAGCCCTCTCGTTCGCCTACTCTCGCAAAACTGGAACACAATCCGGTCTCGATTTGACCCGTCGTTCACCAGAGCCACAGCCAGGTCCAGTTTGGCCTTTTCATCGATGTTGCTCGGTCTGGCTGGCCGTGTGGAAGGCACCTTTGCCTTCAAATGCTCTGAAACAATATCGGAGGCTGCGAACACGAATGGATTGAACATTTGTATCGGTTTCGAGTCAGTAAAGGTGCTCACCGGATATGCATCCAATTTGCTCGCTCCAGTAAAGCTCACACCTTCGATAACCACTGAACCCACAGACAACTTCCTGCGTTTCAGTCGAACAATATCCCGGGATTTCTGTACGTCCTTCAGCGTGTTCTTCGTCAAGTCTATAACTTCGCCCTCCTTTTCTTTCTTTTCACCTTCTCCATTCTGAACCCCACTTTCATCCCCTTCTTCGTCGTCTTCATCATCGTCCGCAGCCTCATCATCATCCAAGAAATCATCATCATCTTCGTCGTCACTGCCGTACAACTTTCTCAGTTCGGCTTCTTCGTTAGCGAGCTCCTTATCGTCCTCCACGTCCTGGATGTCTTCCCCCTCTTCCTCTTCCCATTCAGCCTCACTGTCGTGCTCGTAATTCAAATCACTATCCTTCTTGAATGGGCGACGACCAGAGACTACTGCCGATTTTCGAAAAGTACCGTAGTACCCAGGCCGATAATTCTCGTCAAATTGCAACAGTTTGATCGGACCCAGCTTCCTCCGACCTCGCACGTCAGCTCGCTTCCTAGCGAATCGCGGATAGCGATCATCGCAAGGTACGCGACGTTGAGAGCGGTAGTCATGTAGAACGCTATTGACAGCTTTTTCTGCTGCTTCTCTTCGCGCGGCGCAATCTTTTAGGTGAGACTTGAGATCATTCGCACCTTCCTTAAACATTTCCTCCAGTATAGGCAGGGACACGAATTGTATTTCAGATCGAAGCCACCAATGGACGCTCATAACATCTGGGTCTTCTGCGACTTCTTGGGCATAATGCCCGGAACGGTTGCGCGGTACGTAGTGCACTTCCTGTGCATCTTCCCTTTGGCGATCTTCAGTCTTTGGCTTAACAAAACGTTTCATAAACGACGCCTGTGCGTGCTCTTGTCGCCGCCGCTTCTTAAGCTGCTTCTCTCTGAGTCCATTCTTTTCACTCTGCTTGGCAGCGTCCTTCGCACGCCGTTCCTTCTCGAGTTTCGCTGCTTCAGCAGCCATCCTCCGCTTGCGTTCGTTTTCGGCTTGCTGGTCTGCTTTCTCTAATTGTAGTTTCAATCGATCTAACTGTGCATCACTAACCCTGCGTCCCTTACCCTCTAGTGCAAGAATGATGCGCACATGCAACTCGATCCGAGATTTGAAGCGACGCATCGATCTACGTGTTTTGACGAGCTGCTCGACAAAAGCCAACGGTAGATGCGTAATTTCTGCTTCAAACACTCGAACTCGGGCTCGTTCCACAATGGGATGCGAATGTGTTTGACGCGGTGAGATTGGAGGTTGCATGGTATTCACCGGCGAATCAGCTGTTGCGATGAGTGCATCAGCCATGAACAAAAGATGAGTTCCAGACACCCCATACTCAACAAAATCACCCGCAACCTTAGATGTGAAAGCTTCAAGGTATTGTTTGTTCGAAGCCTGTTTGGCTAGCAATGAATCAACCCCCGAACCAAGAACACCCTGCAGATCATGCGCAACAACGCGCGCTATCTGACTGCAATCGGGAGGGGCGCATTCGGTTGGGTAACGAAGCTTGCGTGAGAACTCGATGGCCTGTTGTACAGTCTTGTCCAAGCGCTCGTAGTAATGCATAAGCGTAGGCTCCTTGGGATGCGGAGTAAGACGGCTTCGCGAAAACTGCTTGTTTTGCTGTTCGTGGGCATTAGATGACGTGGGAATCCCAGGCATGACGGGGTGACACTGAGAGTGCTCAAAGTTCTTAGGAACGACAGCGTGAGGGAGGGAAGCAGCCGCTGTGGACGAAATGGTGGCAGACGGCTGAGGTAAGGATTGGGATGTATTCAGCTGCGGATGATTTTGTACATACGTAGGTAACGGGGAAACATATGTTTGACGCAGAAGCGGTTGATGCGATGCTATGCGATTTTCTTGGTAGGAATGCGGCGTGGTTGCGGGATGACTGGGTATGGCGGCGGCAGGAGAAGCACGACTGACAGCATGCCCCATCTGTCGGATGGCTGCATCGTATGCAGACATGGGCCTGCGCATGACTGGTTGTGGCGCGTGAACGAGGCGAGGAGGAACGATTACAGCGCTGTGCGACGGATTTTGAGGCGCGGTCACATAATTAGGCTGAAGGGACTGCGGACGGGGTGCGAATTGAACCGGCACTTTCTGGCGATACGGAGGGATTGTTTGCACGCCGGGCACAGCAGAAACACGCGGCACGTGCGAAGTAGACGAGCTCGCAACACGAAGAAGAGAAGTTGGCGCAGTTTCGATCGCCGACGGTGTAGACACACCAGTGACGAGCTCGCGTGGCCCGGCGGACTTCGGCGGCGCGGTGGCGGCGGAAGGCACCGTAGACTGGTCGTGAAGCGGGGCATTCATGACGACACACAGAGCGCCTGCACGGCGACGAAGGACGCTGCGATGCGGGGAGCACACACGGGATGGTGGAGAAACTCGACACAGTCAAAAACGACAGGCGCCGGAGTGCTCTTGTTTCGGTTTGCCTGAAGGGCAGCGCCGCACTTTCGCTCAGCGTTGCGTTTTCGCGCCAAAACGCGCGCGTCGTGACAAGGTGCAAATGGTGGATGACGTGGCCACACTGTTCAGTGCTGAAGCTGAGCTTTCAGAAGCCCGCACTGCCTTTCATTTGGACATCGAGCGTTATGCGCGCAATGTGCTCGTAGGGGGAGCGGGGCGACCTGACACAAGCATCAAACGTCTCCGTTACGACTTATGTTATCCCATGCCGCATGGCTTCAAATTCAGCACCGTCTTCGCCCACCACGCTCGTGGCCTCTGCGCAGAAGCCGCCGCGAATTGAGCACTTTTTGCTCAAGGACCTTGACACCGGCATGAAGAGCTACGTCACCGATCATGATTGGGTGGAAAAGCCCACTGTTCCTGTCGTCGCGGCGGCGCCGCCGACGCCGCCGACGCCTAATGCCAGAAGACCGCCTGTACAGCCTCCAACCGCGCGCCCCAGACCGCCACTGCAGAAACGCGCTCGCTCGGATGAACTGCAGAACGTGTACAAGACGCTCAGACCGTCGGACTATGTGCGAGTTACCGTGCATAGGAAACGAGAGAGAGAACGACGCTTTGGTAGTTTATATCGTTGGCAACGCGTCGCTGCGCATCATGGCGCCATTCGCGTCATTGAGTTCAATAAGCTTGGCACTTATCTCGCGTCTGCGGGCCAGGATGCCTTGATTAAGCTTTGGGACATTGATTGTTACTTGCAAGATAGTCGAGCGCTTGTCTTGAAAGCAGTTGATTCGCCGCAGCCTTCTGCTTCTTCCAGTTCGAGTGGGCGTGTGCATTCGGCATATACATACATTAGGAGAGGTGTGCCTGCAGCCGTTTTCAAAGGACATACGTCTGATATAACCGCGTTGAGTTGGAGCAAGAACGATTTCTTGTTATCAGCCAGCATGGACAAGACAATTCGTTTATGGCATCCCAACTCAAAGGCTTGTCTTCGGCGGCTGCTACATGATGACTTTGTCACAAGCGTTGCCTTTCATCCTACTGATGAACAAATATGTATATCCGGCATGGCCAACGGAACTGTGTGCATGTGGCATCTCAAGGAACGCAAGGTGCTTTGCGAAGCCGAAACTGATGACTTGATCACTGCGTGTGCAATCACTCCGGATGGTACTACTGCTCTTGTAGGCACGAACAAAGGTCGGTGCAAGTTTTATGGACTGTTTGATGAGATTCAAGGCGAATGGCAGTTCAAGCACACTACGCAGCTGGATGTGCGCTCTAGAAGGGCCAAGAACGCGCAGGGTAAGAAGATCTGTGGCTTCCGCTTTTATGGAAAGAGTGACAAGGTGATTGTATCCTCGAATGATTCTAGACTGCGGCTGTATAGACTGGATGACAAATCGATCCTAACAAAGTTCTTGGGGCATCAAAACAATCATTCGCGACTGACGGCATCGTTTGCACCTGGCGGACGGTATGTTTTGTGCGGCTCTGAGGGGAGGATGGTGTACATATGGGAGGTTGACTACTCGCTCTACAGGATGCCGAAGGCGGTTGGCGGAACCATGAAGAAACCTGTGCATGAGGACGAAAGCAGCATGCAACAACGAAAGGATGCTGGCAACGCCTATGAGTACTTTTCGGTGCAGGACGCGGGGGAGGTAACGGCAGCCGTTTTTGCGCCAAAGCTGGTGCCAGAACGGGCGCTGAGCGCAAGGGCGGCCTTCTCCAAGTCGGTGACGAGCGGGCTGGTTATCGTGACGGCGAGCGACGATGGCTTTCTGCGTGTGTTTGGGTGTTGCTGACGATTGCCGCTTACTGTCATTCGCGTGCGCGGCACGGTTTCATAATTTTGGCGAGAAAAGCGTAAATGCTTCCGAAACGCGCATCATTTCATAGTCTGCTCCCCTTCAACTGTCAACGTTAAAACATAGCAACCCACCTGACAGCCCACCCCCATTCCCGTACGCTCTTCGTTTCATTCAACCATCTCAAGTGCTCTCTTTAGATGATATTCCCTCGCTAATACCTCATCCGCTCATTCTCTCCCAAGCTCTAGCGCCATGGCCGCAGCGGAAAGCACCGTGTGGACCTGGGGCCGAGCCAAGAACTACCGTCTGGGCCGAGCTTTCGTCGGCACCGACGCGCGCATCCCTGAGAAGGTGTCCGGCTTTGAGGGCGTCTCAGTGCGACAGGCAGCTTGTGGCGGCGGCCACACCGCCGTGGTTCTAGGCGACAATCGTCTTTTCGTGTTCGGGTACAGCCAATATGGTCAACTCGGTCTGGGGGATCGTATCGATATGTGCGATGCTACACAGGTTTTTCTGATACCTCCCGCAAGCGTCAAGAAAGACGGGGAAAGTGCGGCTTCAAAGGAAGGAGCAAGCTCCTCCCTTCCTGTTGCTGATGTGTATTGCGGACGGTATCACACGATTGCGCGTACCACCACCGGCTTAGTGTTTACCTGGGGCGGTGGAAAGAATGGTCGCCTGGGACATGGAGATGAGAAGATTCGCGCGCAGCCGACGTGTGTTGAGAGTCTCATCACTTCTAAGGCGGTGGCAATAACTGCGGGATATCATAATAACTTAGTGCTCACTGACGACGGCGAGGTTTGGTCGTGGGGATGGGGTGCTCACGGCCAACTCGGACTCGGTGATACAAAGGATCGTGAAGTGCCAACTGTCATCCCTGAACTGTCGCACGAAAGCGTTTGCTACCTTTCTTGTGGCGATCGTCATTCGTTTGCTATTACCAAGGATGGTCGTGTGTTTGGGTGGGGCTCAAACGAGTTTGGACAGCTGGGATGTGGCAAGAAAGGCGATACCGTTTTGAGACCAAAGCTTATCGAGGGCCTGCAAGGTTTGGTGGTGGTGGCTATTTCGAGCGGTGATCGACACTCTGCAGCTGTGACAAACACAGGGGCCGTGTATACGTGGGGGTGTGGATCTGATGGTCAGTGCGGTCATTCTGATTTTCGCGATGTCGTACGACCTAAACTTGTGGAAGGCCTTGTGGACCAGTTCGTGGTAGATGTGAAGTGCGGGCACAACTTTACGATGGTGATGAATTCGGACCATGAAGTGTTTGCATGGGGAAACAATACGTACGGTCAGTTAGGAAACAATGGAAATGGAAAGAGTGATGTCCCGGTCAAAGTGATCATCAATTCGACTGCGCGCGTTTCTCGCGTGTCATGCGCTCATTTTCACTGCATCATGTGGATGGAAGTGCCTGAAACATCCTCAAGGGCGACAATGTTGTCTCCTAGATCGTTCAGCAATGCATCTGGCATCGACCCAAACAAGGAGGGAGACACAGCAGAGGAATCACGAAGACAAGAGGAGGAAGCTCGAGAGCAACTCGCCGCACTTTTGGAAACGTACAGTGGGAAACAACGAGCTTGTCGGACAACTATTGAAGCACTGCGGACAAACGACAACCTAGATCACGAAGAGGTCAGCGCCGCACAACGGCTGCCGTTCTTAACGCAGAATCAAGAATTTCACAGACCAGTACAAAAGGTAGCATTCGACACATTATAGATAAGCGAGGCGTCAGTAAATGCGCACCTTGGGCATGCCTGTCCCATTTTCGGCATACGGGAAGAAAAAGTGCACTTCCGGAACAGAAAGAACGCTGTTTCATCAACAGCATAATTCAACAATCGTATTGCGCTCGTTGTCGTCATAGTTGGGAAACCTCGAAATCAAGTAAGTTCCGTGATAAACCAGTGCTTGTCTAGAAGATTCCCCATTCCCCAAATGTCGACCTCCTTCCCATGCTTCCCATGACTTTCAGTTATATTTGGCGCATATGAAGTCAGGTCCAACCCCGGGATCCCTTCCACCTTTCCATCATCACCTGTCACTTTGATGAGATCGTAATCTACAAGCACATGAAGATGTGCCTTTTGGCGGCAAACATTCTCCCAACGAAGATCATGGTGAATCAAATTCGCTGTGTGGAGCGCTTTGACTCAACCGGCAATTTGTGAAACATCAGCAGTTGCATCCAGAGCGTCCTCGAATTGTAGAACAGCTAGCCGGTATGCATAAGGGGGAATACTTACATCGAATGCGGCCAATCCATTCATTATGCAGGGAAGGTCTTTCGCTTTTTATTTCCACACTGTTCATGAGATGCGGATCATTGGGGAGTAAAGCAAGTGTTGTAGTCACATCTTCCCATGTTCCGTAGGGAGCCGCGTCACGGTGAAGCTTCCAATCAACACCAATCCGCTCCTTGATTGGATCGAACGGCTTGGCCGTTAATGAGGTTAGGGCTGAATCCTTTTTGATACACACGAGCTGGAGCTGAATGTCTTTGCGACCTCCGAAAGCATAGCTGATAGTAGCCGAATATGTACGGTACATCTTTCCCGCAAAATGCTTCCCATTCCCTGCCAGATGGGGCTTTTTCGATGAGCTCGTGAGCTGGTCCTTGTGTGTTCGCTAATTCCTCCAGTTTGTTTTCTCCCCGCAGTATGTTCCTTGTGTTTGAAATTCGGCCCGAAGTCTTGTTCTCTCCCACATAATAGCTTTGTTGAACTCTTGAGGAGTAATACCGTAGCTTTCCAAGAAAGAACGGTATTCTCTGTCGATGTGGTCCCAAGCAGTGGTCATGGTCACTTGAAGATTAGATGGGACGGGTCGAGGGCTCCTTCCGACTAATCGAAAAACACAAAACGCCGTCTTGCGGGGAACAAAACGTTGTATTGGTGGCATCATGATGATCGTGCTCCGGCTTTGCTCGCCGTTGGGGAAGATACCTTCGTAAAATTATTCTGTAGAGGTTACCCTTGTATCTTACTCTGCGAACTCTGTACGACCTGCGCCTGTCCAAATAGACCCAGACGGTCTTCTTCGTAACTTCCCTTTCTCGTACGCACGAAGCAACGTGTGCATGTCAACAAACTCAAGAGCAAATCAGCATTTTCTTCTTGTCTCACCATACAAGCGAGTTTTCCATCTAAGGGCTCGGTGGTTTGCATAAGCTCATGCTTTCGCGCATGGCGGTTTGCTGTTTGGCTTTTGGATTCAACAAGATGATATTGTGCTTCCCCTTTGTTTATTTTCAGTTCAGGTTTCGACCGCAAGCGATGGAGCTTTTCGTCTGCCAATGCCGCGAACATGCTGTCGAAACAAACACGACACGCGATTCCGCTGTGGAACGTCATTCCGCCAGTGATAGATTCTGGCCAACATGTACAGACAATCGCGCACACCATTGGCATGACCACAAGTTCGATACCCGTCAAGTGCTTGTTGCACAAGTGCAACAACCTTCTCATCCGGCACCGAGCTGTTTTCCGTGCAAATCTTGGCCAGGCACTCCGCATGAAGGAAGCACGCATACGCTCGCACCACGCAACCCACACCCTCCAGAGCCTTTGGCAACACCGGCACAAGAGTGTCAAGCACCTGAGCTGCGGGCGAACCCATTCTCAGCATCGCCTCCACAACCGTAAGCGAAGCGCTCACATGCGCTGAGTCAAATCGCATCGCACTGGCCAACGACACCGCCGCCAACGCGTCCGAGAACGCACCACCAGCCTCACCAGCGCTCAGAAAAGCCTCCGCGCGCATTCGAAGCGCAGTGACCACTCGTTGCGGTCTGCTCGACACCGCCGCCTTTCTGGCCAGATTGAGAGCCTCATCGGCAGCACCACGCGCATCGCCCGTCATAATTAGACACTTCACCTTCGCCTCAATGGCGTCCAGTGCAACATCCTCCGCGCTGAGAGCAAGCGCATGAGAAGCGGCACAAAGCGCAAATGCATTGATTCTATCACGTAATATGCACGCGTTTGACGTGTGCAAGGCTCGTACGCTTTGTTCAAAACGAAGCATGGCAAGAGAGCGTTGCAACATGAAAAGCTCCGGAGCAGCCGACGACGAGTCGGGCGGACGTTGCACACGCTCAATGCATTGACGTAACATTCGCTGCGCAGCTTGCTCATCACCTTGCAGAGATGTAAGTTCCGCGAGCGCCACAGTGGCACGCACCACAGAGCTTGGAGCAGCGCCTTCCCTCTCAGCTCGCTGCAACGCCGCACGCGCCACAACGACAGCAGTAGGCAACGCAGCGCGAGTCTGCCAGGCCGCCGCCGCAAGCAACAAACCATCCACAGACGTTCTTAGCTTTGAAAACACAGCCGGTAACGGCGGCGATTCCGTGAGCAACTGATGACGAACAAGAGCTAATGTGTCACGTGCATGACGCAACAAGGAACTGGCCTGTTGTGAGGGTTCTACACGTGCGAGCCACTGCAATGCTACGTTCTGACACTTCGCATCGCCCGCAGCCTGCGCCGCTCGTAGAGCGTCGCGCAGCGCGATGGATGCGTGCGCAGTGTGCGAGAAGCGTGCGTGCAACATACCTAGTGCGAGCGCGGCGTGATGTGGAGGCAGTTGCGACGCATGTGTGTCGAAGTGACGATGTGTAGCATCCACCG
>JASCIV010000359.1:0-23066 GCA_030374735.1 Gracilaria caudata
GGCCTGTTTCAAGTCACAAAACGCTGCATGGCACTCCTCATTCCAATCCCGGATACTGGAACCCTTCCGGGTGAGCCTCGTTAAGGGCGCAGCGCGCAAGGAAAACTGAGGAATGAAGCGGCGAAAGAACTGAACCAACCCAACAAAACTGCGAACCTCAGTGATGTTGATCGGGCGGGGCCAGTTCTTGATTACTTCCAGCTTCCCTGGGTGCACAGACAGCCCATCACGGTCAACATGTAAACCAAGAAACTCTGTTTCCTCTGTCATAAACGAACATTTCTTGGGAGAAACGTACAATTGGTGCTCGCGTAATCGTTCCAAAACCGCGCGAATATGGTGCAAATGCTCTTCGCGAGTGCGACTATATATAAGAATGTCGTCAATATAAACCACCAGAAAACGATCAATGAAATCATGGAGAACGCCATTCATGAGAGACTGAAACGTAGCCGGAGCATTACAAAGGCCCATGGGCATCACCAAGTACTCGAATTGGCCGTACTTGGTGTTGAAGGCCGTTTTCTCGATATCCGAAGGACGTAAACGGATTTGATGAAAACCCGTCTTCAGGTCCAATTTAGAGAAGTAGCGCGCATGTCCGAGGCGATCAACCATTTCATCACAACGAGGGAGCGGAGCATTATTGCGTTTCGTGATGCGATTCAGAGCTCAGTAGTCCACCACTCCACGCAGATCTCGTCCTGGTTCTTTCACAAAGAAAAGAGGAGCGCCATAAGGCGATCTGCTCGGCCGAATCTTGCCCGAATTGAGTAACTGTTCCACATATTCTCGGGCAGCGACCAGTTCGGCGGGAGAGAGCTGGCACGGGGCACGATGAGGTGGACGAGCATCCGACGCAATTTCAATGCCATGGTCAACCTCGCGAGAGGATGGAAGGCCTGGGGGAAGCTCAGTTTGAAACACGTCTTCAAATTCCTTCAGGACATCTCGCAGTTCACTATCATCGGCATCCAACAGCTCAGCTTTTGGATCAGAGCTGCTCTCTGAAGACCGATGTAGATTAAACGAGCTGACTTCCACCACACGAAAGATCTGTGTACCAGCTTTGGAACGCCGTAAACTGCGACGAAACTGCTTCACTCCCATGTTCTTCACAGAGCACCGAGATTGGCGGGGAGCAAGCTCTGCAGAAAGCATAAGATTATCAACATGAATAGTCCGAGCATCGTAATCCGTGTCAGGATTAGCGTCGACATGCCAAGGCATTCCCAACAAGACATCATATCGGGCATCGGCAACTATCCAATCTCCACTATAGGAGTACTCACCAATCTGAAGTGTACCATTAGCAATCATTTCTGTCGCCACTTCGTGCGACCCTTGTTTAGAATGTGAGACATCCATCAAAAACGGACGGAAATCAAAGTGATCTCTATGCGCATCGGCAAATTCGCGCGATACCACATTGGAGGTACATCCGTCATCCTTAAGTACTCGTGCGGGGATGTCACAAAAACTACCTGACATCACTAGCAAAGGCACACAACGAATACTATGCGGACTCTGTTCACTAGAGTCATACGACACGTTATTACACGAAAGTCCTTTCAACGTGAACTTATTCTTTTCGAAAGGACACTTTAGTTTCCCGACCTATCAGAACCTACTTCATCAGCCTGCTCCTGATCGGCTAAGGCGGCTTCAATATTTGCCTCCACCGCATTGCCTCCGGTTGTGTTGCCATTATTCTGACGATGTTTCCATGGGCGAAATCCTGGTTTATGGCAAAAGAAACACGCGTTGTTTCGGATATCGAGCAGATGTTGTTTGGAGCGAGCACTGCGACGGACTTCAGAGTTGTCAATTTCCATCCGGCGTAGGACTCGATTCAGAACGCTGTACGGACGAGTTCTTCAGAGAAACACCAAAGAATGCTGCTTCAACACGCATGGCAATCTTCGTCGCTTCTTCAAACTCAATACAGTTTGCCTTTCGAACTTCAAACTGAATCTTTGGTTTGAGACTACTTACAAATTTATCCCACTTCTCGCTCGAACTCATATCCGGTATAGTTAGTATGATATTGCGAAACTCGGAGAGATATGTCGCGAGGGTAGATTTCTGCTTGCACGTTCGCAGAGAATCTCTTGCACGACGCTCATGATCCTCGGGAACGAATTTTCTTCGAATAGCGGTGACGAAACCATCCCATGTCTGTGGTACTTCTTGGTTCTTCAACAACGTATACCACCAAATAGCTGCCGTTTCTGTTAACAAGGTTGTTGCGTACGAGATGCGATTCTCGCCAGTCAGCACGACATTTCAGTTTGCAATTTGAATTAAATTGAAATACTGCTCAACCTTGTACAGCCAAGTGTTCACAACCAAGAAATCCCGTTTGCCAGTAAACACTTCCGGCTTGTTTGGTTTTAGATTGAGCGACACAGAGCCAACTTGTTCCATACTGAGAGCAATGATTACGAGTGCAACAACTGGGAGAGACCGTATGAAACTTCACTCTGAGCGGTCGATGCCTCTCGTCTCTAGCCGCTACTGGGTCTCCATGTCGCTTATGACAGCGTCATGGAGATGCTCTTGTCGCTCCACGCGACCACTTGTAGACAGAGCTTTCAATTTTAACTGTCTCACAATTTTGTTCTGTCGCAAGTAACAGTTTTTTAAAGTTTAAAGCACTGATTTTAGTTAGCTCGGCATTCAAAGAAGTAAAAGTGTACTTTGCTGGTGAAATGTTTATTATTTCTGTTGGGCATAGGTTAATGATTACTATTTTACTCGATTCATAGAAGTTTGAGTTTCAAGTATATTGGTAGCAATCTGATCCAATTTTTAAAACTACCACAAAGAAGGCAAAATGCGCCGTGTGACACGGCGCATGTTTTTGAAGAAAAAGCTCGACGTAGACTACTTTGTTTGAGGAAAAAGCAGCCATTCTAAACATAGACGACGAAAACGAGGCATATACCAAAAACTTGCCATGCAGTACAAATATCTAAGATTTTTGCAAAAATTAGATCAAATCTATATATAACTAGGATAGCGCTGCCGCTAGTAGGAGCTTTGCGATGAAGCCCGAAGCTGGGACTACCACCCCGCTCGCGCAGCGGGGTGGTAGTCCTCGTTACTCCCCTTCCCTCGAAACCGTTACGAAGAGGCACTATGTAATTTAGCAGTGACAACTGAGGAAGTTGTCAAGAAGTGTTCAAAAGGAGTGCTGGTTTATTTATTTTTGAGAGAGCGTTTCTTTGAAATCAAACTTTCTGTAGAATGTAGTGACTGATCCACTGCACCTGTCTAAAAGTGAGAGAAATGTTTGGGCCTACGTAATCATTTCAAATCTACTTCGCTGCTTTCTACGTAATAAAAGCTGTAGAACCTCACACATACCCAATCCCTTGGTAACCTTTACTGTTTTTCTCCGCATTTCGGGTTCGTCATTTTCGAAACTATGCTGTAGCATGCGCGTGCGGGCTGCCAAACGCCTAGGCATTCACTCCAAACACCTATGCATGCACTCCAGGAGAATTTGGAACAGAACAAATTCGGACGCCATGGCTACCACAGCACGGAGCATACCTTCACTGTCAAATGCAAAGTGTAGTGCATATGCGTTCTAACACGTACACAAATGCACTCTCATAATTCAAATCATTCCAAATAAATGCAAATGTTCTACAAAGCTCGTGCGAATGGAGATTTTAGCCATGCACAACTCTTCGTACTCCACAACTTTCCATCGGGAAAAGGAAGGGAAACTTAATACACAAACCTACTTGTGCTGCCTCAAAAATTCGACACGATTGCTTGCTGATGGGCACATCGCGCCGTGAAACTCTTTCTTTTTCTTCTTTAGACGCCCAAATGTTAGGGGCGCGCAACATAACTGTCAGTAACGAATCATCAAGGAATGCTGCGTGCGTATTGAATTTGAGGCTCTGAATTTGCGTCGATGGCGGTGCACGCCACTGCAATATGCGCGTCACTGTGACTGTACGCGATATGTTAATTCCGCATTTCTGGTAGGGTAAGAACTGCCTTTTGAATTGCTGTACTACAAAATGGCCAAGGAAGTATGGCACTCTCTAATACGAACAGCGCTTTTCAAACATGACGCGATCTCGGTAATTCAGTCCATGTTGCTCACCGGTGTCGCTGAATTTGTGCTGCTGTCTGGTATTGAGGAAACAAAACAATGCAACAAGCTGACAGTGTCGGGCGAACCCTTATACCTTCAGCGCGGTAAGTTTGTAACCGTTTCCAAGGCAAATTTGGCATGCACGCGTCACAAGCAACACGTCAGCAAAGTTGGCCGCCATGTGTCCGTTACATGGTCATGCCAACAAGGTGTTCCCAGACAGACTTGCTTTGCGCGGCTATTTGAGCGCACTTCACGATGCTCACCGCGCTTTTGGTACGTTCGCTTTCTTGGCCGTACGCTCACGCACGTTTTTTCTTGGCAACCTTTTTGACTCACCCGCTGTCTTGCTTCTTCTCGACTCGGACACGCTTTGCTCGACACAGCCGTTGGCATGAAGCTGCTCGTGATTGCGCTGACAGCACTGGTGTGCATGACCTGTGGCGCCCCTCTCACCGCTGAGCACGCGTCTCGCCAGTACTACACTACATGGGATAAATGGGATAAGTGGGGTAAGTGGGATAAGTGGGATAAATGGGATAAATGGGATAAATGGGGTAAGCACAAGAAGATTACGCCAACAATCGTGGTCAACGGCGTTCCGATCAGCGGTGCCGGCGGCAAAGGCAGCAGCGACAGCCCCATTCCAGCGATCATCACCGGAGGTGTCGGAGGCGCCGGTGTGCAGAACGCTGCGTTTGTGAGCAACGGCGGCATCATCAAACGCGGTGCTGGAGTATACAGTGTGAGTGTGGGTAATGGCCAGGTGGGTACGGTGGTCGGAAAAGGTGTCATCACCGGCTCCGTGCAGAACGTGGCTGTTGGCGGCAAAGGAGGGGCTGGCGGCACCGCGTTCTCGTACTCTTCGTCGTCTAAAGCGGGTGCGCGTTGAGTTGGTGTCCATGGCGGTTGCTCATTCGCACATGGGTAGGTGAGAAAGGTCGGCACGCTTAGAAGTTATGTTTCAAAACAAGGCTTACAGTGCGTTCATGCGCGCTTCGGATAGGTTAGTAGTACAAAAATGCATTTGTGTTTAGGATGAGTAAGATGTGGCTTGACTGAGGTTTACGGTTTCCCGGATCATCTTTCTCAAAGTCAGTTGCTGTATTTAGAAATACATTTCTGCGCGACGTCTAATTTGCAACAAAAGGCACTCTGTTGCTTCTCCGTCTTGACGCTGATACAAGGGTATCTTCAAGTGTCAGTGAGCCATTCGTGGAGGAGAATGGTTGCCGAACCATAGCAGCAATGCAAATGGTATCTGCCGACAAATCGACTGCTTGCGCTACGCCAAACACGTGGTCCATGCTCAACGGTAAGCGCTTCACTCGGTTCTGTTTGCGGCGTATGCACGCCCGCCGCCTTCACGCTCGCGAGTCAGTCAAAAAAAATCACAGGGTGCGGGCACTTTGCCGAGCCGGCACGACTCTCGCCGCGCACACCGAGTCTTTGTCAAACCTCGTCATCCCAAGATCTTCCCCAAGTGTCATACCGTTCACTCTGCGGAGAGTCGTACATGGAGCGGCTGCGACCGGGCCGGTTCATGACGGGCACCGGCCATACTTTGCCTAATCGCTTGCGCGTTATATCTCGAGGACCCCTGCGTGGCGACGGCGCGCGCATGCTCGCGATTCCTCACGGACGCCTACGTCGTTTTGAACGCAGCCATTGGCCAGCACAAAAAAAATTGCGCACTTTACGAGCAACTAGAACGTGTTCGGCACCAAGCGTTCGCCACTAAAACGCATCATCACCAACACGTTCACAGCCACGCTCTCCTTGCCAACACAAACTCAAAAGTCGCTCCAGGAGCTTCTCCTGCTCAGCACACTGTAATGAATGGGTTGTTGTTCAACAATTACAGCCACATTGCTGTACGGTTTTATACAACGCACAGCAATGTACATGGCTGGCGAACAGTTTCTCCGCACGTGGCAGACGGTGGCCGAATGCGCCCACACATGCGTGGCAAAACGCACCCTCCCTAACATTACTTTTCTCCGCATTTAAGCCGCGCCCCGCTTCGCTCCCTCCCCGATCACCACGCACACCGCATCCCAATCACCGCTCAACGCACTTTCGCCCACCATCCACGCCAAGCTCTTCACTCAACCGCCGAAAAAAATGAGTCTGTTCGACAAGAACGCCGCCAAGAACATGCTGCTCAAGCAAGTGGAGAAGCAAAAGGCAAAGCTCAACACCCAACCCTCCACATCCGCCGCTTCTGCCAATCCCTCCGCCCACGCGCCGCATTCCAACGCTCCACCGGAGTATCCGTCATCTTCTGCGTCGCACTCCACACATGCGAAGAACAGCTGGCAGAACAAGGCCGCGCAGAAGCTGAAGGACCCCGCTGTGAAGGCAAAGGTTGAGAAGGCCGCGAAGAAGAAAGCCACCAAATCCATAATCAAGGGCGTTGGTGGCGTTTTGTTCAGTGCTTTTGAGGAGTAGGCGCATGTTACGCTCCGCCTTCGGTTTTTGTTAGCAATAGTTTGCCCTGAGCGGTGTTTATAGAGTAATCTACTTATTGAAACGAGGTTATGTAAAAGCTTGAATACCCTCCCTCAATTTGTACTTGGTAGTATCTACAACTTACGTTATCTTTGCAAATATCGGTAACCATTTCCCCTCCGAGATCTATTTGTTCCATATTGTCCTAATCCAGAGAACGCCCATCATACATTACTTCTGGTTTAAGGATCACCTCTCTTTTAAAACAGCAATGATATATGTCGTATAGTGCCCCGATACGCTAGCGAGCATGCGCGCAATTTTGTATCACATATATCCTTACAGGCTGGAAGCGTTAGATCTGGCAGAGCTCGGCCACACTCCACGTACAACTGCCTCCACATGAGCTTTTTACATTTCTGTATTACACCGCGTACGAACATGACTGGTAGATCTGAAAAAAGGTTGGATTACTGTCAGCTCTGGTGGAGAGTCTCTACAAAAAGGAAGACCCACTTCCAATTCTGTAACAGCGACTTTATCGATAATGGTGCAGAGAACCTGAAGATGGCAAGAAATTGGCGGAATCGATACAATTCACAATCCAACTATTTAGCAAGCAGCAAAAGGTAAGCCTGTGCTCTGTGAAGTGGAACTTCAGAGGCACACTATCAGTTTGTGAAAGACGGAACCGCCCAACGGCCGATAGTGAATGGCCATCTGCATAAGCCTGCTACCAGTATAAGAGACAGGTGGCGAGCAAAACTGCACCTACCCCCCACCATTTCCGCCTCGCCCTTCGAGCTCACAACCCGCCGCTGGTTTTCATTCAAAACCTGAGCTGCATCGGGGGAAAGAGGAAACTTTTTACAAATCTACATGAATAATCAGCCAGGACGCAGGCGCCGTCGCGGTCCGAAATGGGTCAGGGTCGACACCATGGACAGATGCCCTTGGCCGGGCCTTTGGCCGAACGGTATGGCAAACGCTCAACGGAAAGGAGTTCCTTCTGCACAAGGTGGACGCGCGGGCATCACAGCTGGCACATCTGATGGAGAAACGGGCAGTACGACGGTGGGTGATGGGCAGCAGAAGGATTGCAGAGTTACGCTACGTAAGGTGGAAGGAGAGAGCGACTTGCCAAAGTGTGGAAATTGCATGGTGGAAATAGCTGAGCACTTGCTCGAATATCACCAACAGCATTGCCACAAGTCGAAATGCCACTTGGAGGATTGCAGTTGTACTTCTGTGAGCGACTGTGAGTTTAGGTATCGTCAGCACCTTGTTCAGCACCTGCACTCAATCAGGGGCGATCATTGAGGCGGGAGATTTATATTGACGTAGCTATTGCAAAATCAGGCCAAAAGATCATCGATTGGCTTCAAGAGACTGAGCACTAAAGCACCTGTCGCAGGTTCTGGCCTCCGCTAATCGCCAACGCGAAGGATCAGGTGCCGTTACGGTACGGCTCGTGTCCTACCAGCAACTATCAAGGTCAAACCAATTCTTTTAGTTAGACACGGAGCATAGTTCAGTTCATCACACTAGTTCGAATTAAGCCAGTGCAGATCTCAGCTCTGCAACTACTTCGAATTAAATTACTACACGCTCTCACTCGCTAAAGTAGCTTAACAACGCACAGAAGAACCTTAAATAGTTGCAGACGACGAATCGAAAGGTGCGAAACACAGAAGAGTACGACCTTCAGTATTGGTGCTGATTTATCGTAGTTCCCAAGAAATTGAAACGTTTGATAGCAAAGCTCCTACTACACAGTTTCACTACCAATAGTTATTACAATTGTTCTTGTTCCTCGGACCTTTCAAGGAAAGAAGAAGATAATCATATTATGAAATAGAGCGTAGTCCTAGGCTCTCGTCTGTCATCAAACCGCTTCATCATGAGGCTTACCGTAACGGTACGATCGCTTTTTGCAGAACTGATGTTCCTGCCCTCGCCAAATGAAGGTCGTCCAATACACATGTTTAGGTATTATTGATTAGACCACAGAAATGTAAGTATTGTAGTAATCGAAATGGAATGGATTTAAGGCACAACCAATTATCATACATATCAAATCTCATTGCCAAGCTGCTTCCGGGGAAACTCAGCTATCTTCGAGCACACCCCAAGTCGTCAGAAACGAATCAGGCGGTCAAGTATGTCGATGATCTAGAACTAGCTCTATATAAATCCACTTCACAGTAAGTCTTAGCCTTACACTGTAAGTTGTGATGGTAACAATTTGCAAAACATGAACGAATGAAATGGCAACGAGTCATCATGATTCTACTATTTGGAGAGGATGAATCGTTGCTCCTCATTCATTGGCTCAAGTTTTTCCTATTTTTTGGAAAAACCGTTTGAATGTCTTCCATTCAAAAACCTAGCTCGTGCGCTTCGAACCTTGTCCATCCGTGCAGTTTTCCTTTTCCTTCCTTGCTCCTCGGTTGAAAAAGCCCCCACCTCCACCACCTCCAACATCCAGCATGAAACTAACGCTCCACCTACGCGCATTTGCTATTATTCTCCTCTGTGTTCACGCCTCCCAAGCAGAGAATTCCATCCTGCAGTGCGACAGGCCTGCGCCGCAGGACCAATCTGGATCGCCCAAGTTCTTGTGCGGAGTTGACATCACAGTCGTGCGCAATCCGGACTGCTCCGCAACCATCACAGAGCGATATCTATTCCCGTACACCACCGGACGTGATGCGTATCGCAGCATTCCACTCATTGAGGGTCAGCAGATTGCGAAAAACGTACTTGCTAAGCGCGATAACGTGACGGTGTTCGCTGCAAATGTTCTTCAATCTCAGCCGGGCATAAATGAAGTGAGAGTGAATCTTCCTACATTACAACGACGTCACCCTGTATTGTTCACGCTGCAATATGTTTTGGGTGCTGCTGTGACAAAGTTTACCACCGTATGTGATGGAGGGACCGTTGTTGTACCATCGGATAACGAGACGGTGAATGTCATTCGATGGCGTACTGGGTCTTGGGATAAGATTTTCGACAAAATGAGAGTATCCTTCGTCACTTCCAACAACAACGCTTCTTTCAGCGTTGCGTCAGCGCCGAATGGTCAAGTATTACCGTCGTCGCGGAGAAATTCGACCATCATCATGTGGCAAGATGTTGTCACGGAGGGCACATCCGTTGATGTGCTTGTTGCGGAGCGAGGTACAGAACTGTGTGCCCAGAGCTTGCAATGTTTTCCTGGAAATGGCGCAAACACAGTTTGTGCAAAGAGCGGTATAGCTCGAAGCGTTTGTCTGTTAGTAATCAACATTTGTTCGTTGGTGGGATGTCCGCGGGCGGGTACAGTTGCGATCTTCTGGGGAGAGGTCCAGCCTACATCGACACCTACGTATCAGAACTACTGCATGCTAGTTTACATAACGCATTATAAGCAAAGTGCTCCAGTGCTACACTTAGATCCAATAAAAGAGGTTGGTCTACTGACACCTACGACAAATCGCCGCCAACCACGATTGAGACAAGTGTACACTGCAAAAGAGAGGCGCAAGAGAGGCAAGCTCAAACTAACAGACGTGAATGTGCTTCTTTGCTTTATTCAGAAGCTACTAAAGCTCGCCGAATCGTCCAGGTGTACGAATTCTTTAAGCATTCTGTACATACTCTCAACGCCCACCGTTATTTCCGTCGTCCGAAATCCTCCCCCACTCAGCTACCGGAATCGTGTCTATGTCTCATGTGAGACTGGAGGTGCCATGAGTGCACAAACCGATTTCCACACACTGAACACACATACCTGCGTTCACGTTCCGGTAAATGCCTGTCCATGTGCCTTTGGTAATGCCTTCGGTCGAAAGTGCTGTATTGACAATGCGGGCAGCTGTATTCTCTACAAATCGACAAGTGTCTTGCGAATGCACCATTAGTAATCATTCGCCCACACCTCTCACATAGACGCCTTCGCAGATGAAAGTGAACAACATTCTGTTGATTGAGAGGCTCGCTGCTGGATGGCTGCTGCTGCTGCTGCCGCTGCTGCTGCTGCTGCCGCTGCTGCTGCTGCGGCTGTGGCAGTGGCTGCGCCTGCGCCTGCGTCTGCGTCTGTCTCCCCTCCTCTTGGGAGCCACTAGCTCCAACTGCTCCAACCATTTGTGAAGCTCCTGCCGAGCTGGACCCTCCCGCTGCACCTCTAGGCGCCTTTTGGGCTGGACGCCCAGAGCGTGATCTGCGAATGGGCGCAGAAGAAGTACCTGCTTCGTCGCGATTCGGTGGAGCCGCTGGCTGAGGTGCTTGAAATTGCGACATCTGGTTACTCTGACCAACGCCGCTTGTCTGATTTCTTGAACGGTTCTCAGACGAACCTCGTTGCAGCGCGCCTGTGTTGCTACGAGAGGTGCTCTCCCATAGAGTGTGAACACTAGGAATAGCTGGAGACGGGGGTGGAGGACGCAAGTCTGGCCTAAACCTGAGACTTTGGCTCCTTACTTGGTGCACAGGCGGAAGTCGTACAGTGTCGCGATTTTGTTGTGCCGCTTGGAACAAATTGCTGATTGGGGGCACGGAACCGGTAGACTGCTGAACTGGACGATTTGTTCGGCCTCGCTGAAGGTCTTGGTTCACTGGAGGGTGCAGCAAAGGAGGAGGATTAGGAGTGCCATTGGAAGCAGAACCAGAGGTTCTGTTGGATGCGGAAGAGCTCTGACTTCGTGACCTCTTCCGGCCAGCGGCATGTTCGCGATGATGTTGTCTATTATCGCGATCCATATATAGCGATGGTCTCTCTTACGCGAAAACGTTTAGTCTAGTGGTAGCCAACACCGACAGAACTGTTATTGTAGTTGTTGTGATTGTGATTGTGATTGTGATTGTGGTTGTGATTGTGGTTGTGTTTGTGTTTGTGGGTGGACGTGTGTGAAGGTTGAGGTCACCCGGGATGACTATTTATGCCTTTTTCCGACGGTACCGGGACCACAGGTTTACGAAATACCAGCGTCCCCGCTAGAAACCAGAAGGAATGATAGAATTCATTCGCTTGATCTTCATAAAGAAGCGATTGATTCGCACGCTTTGTGTTGGAACTTATGATTATATTGCTCGGCTGTGTCTAAAAAATTCCATTTTGCGGACTGGTCATGCATCTTTTTATTAACACGGGTTATGAATACGGCGAAGGTATTGCAACATATTGAAGTGCAAAGGCTTCCCTTTCAGAAACATTGGATGCCCTAAAAAGCTTCAGCAACCTACATTTCCGCACATTAATTAGCGCTGTGACATAGTCCACGATCGGAAACAGTAATTTTGTATATTATAGAACTCTATAGTTTTTTGGACCTGCTTCAAAAATCTTTGTACTCTAGATGATCAGCAGGAATATATCGCTTTGGTTTTCGCATATAATAGAGAACCAAGACTGCTTTTGTACGCGTTTTATGTACTACGCGTTTTCAATACATTTCGCAGATTCGCACGTCGTCCTTCTCTGAGCCTAAATAAAACCTTTCTTTTTCAGTTTGGTTGCTTGCTTGCCAGTAGAGTACATCAGATTACCTCAGGTCTTATTAAAATATTGGTGATGTCTGTGCTCTACATGATTTTGACGATTCTACATACTGCATGGCGTACAGCCAACCCTCCCAGATCCTTAAAACATGAGGGGCTGTTTTCAGGCATCCTTATATTATACAGGGGCGTCTTTGTGACGAAAAGTTTAAGCACATCAAAAGTCATAGTTGTGAAAATAGTGCAACGTCTGCATGTAACAACAGGGAGCAAGACGGACACTGAGGACAAACACAAAATACGACCGTTTGTAACTTATATGACCAGCAAGCTGGAAGCCAGCGATAGGTAAGTAGAAGCTCAAGACGATAAACTGATGACTTGGTTGAACTCGGTTCAACTTTCGTGACGACTATAGATATCTTTTTACAATAGTCACCCTCTAAATACTCTAACTCAGTCAAGCTCAAGTCACAATTAGTCACCTCGCGAACTGGGACTGGTTTTCACCATCTCCATTGAACTTTGCCAACCAGATGACACTTCCTATGAGTGCAGTAAATTTAGTTTTCCGCCTTAATTTTGAATGTCGGAAAGCGGGAAAATGATCAATGAAGCCTAAAGCTAAAAACAGAACCATTTTTGATGCGAAACGCAATGATTTCTCTACTCAAGATTTGTTAGCGAACAGTATACCTGACAATCTCGTTAGGGGATCGTCGAAGATTTCGTGTTGGAGGAAGCGACCATGGCTGATGTCGATTCGGTTAGATCAGAATAACAGCGTTTCCTTGACGATTAGTGTGGTGACGGAATGGCTCTTCTCCCAAGTGAATAGGTATCTGTACTCTTTGGCCATTCATGTCTTCCAAACAAAAAGCCTGGAATATGGTCCAATGCAAATGCGCACGTGCGGGCCAGGAGCACGTCAGCACCAACAGCGGGTGCAGTCATAAGTATGGGCGAAGCAGTTCACGTAAGCGCCCGGCTCGGAGCCGTCCCAGATATGGTTTTATGCGCCCGCACCAGGTCATTACTTTCTGGTTTGTGACACTTGGGCTCGCAATGAACTGCTATTCGAAGATTCACGCGAACCTTCGCGTGGTTGCAAATGTACGTAACGCTGAAGGGAACTATTTTAGAAACTTTGAAAAAAAAAGGTTGTGGCAACTATTTTCAGAACTCGCTCAAAATCGAATAACTCGACACGTGGACCACTCTCACAGGAAATATATACGAATTTTCTATTCTTTTCAAAATTTACCACTTCGCATACGTGTATTTGTCCCCTTTATTTCATGAGAAGCAGCAACAGTGCATCATTGATTGATGTACAGGTGCAATTAAAATACGACCAAATATTTTCGCGAATTTCGTTGCTTACGAATTATGTCCTCTTTTAGTTGACGGTGAATTGTTGTAATGTCATACAACTGCAATTGAAGAACGAGTCACGTTGGCGCCGGGTATCAAAGAGTCAAGGTACAGTACAGAGGATCAGTTGTTTTACCCTTCACTCAGCGTCCCGTATAATGCTCCTTGAAGTGAAACCTGCGCGGTGCGTTCCAGATGTCCATCATCGTTGGACCGTCCTCATCTTCAGTTGGCAAATATTATGCACTTCTTTGGGTATAAAAACCGAGTTGCAGTTGCCCCAAATCGCTTCGCGTTCCACACAGCCAATATGACGCCCAAGCGCTCCGTAACCGCTCGTGTTTCCCTTTTGGTTCTCACCCTTTTTCTCTTTCAAGCGTTTTGTGACACTAGCAATGTCGAATTCGAATCCGCCTCCGTTCGAACACTGAACCAGACATCAAACTCCACTGTCGGCGAAAAGAACTCAAGCGTCACCCAATGTACGTATGGGAAAAAGAATGCTTCACTGGGTTTACTGGTTGGATATGGCATAGCATACCTTCTTATTGCTGGAGCTCTTTTGGTTTTATCATCATGGATAGTTCTCGCACTCTGTCCGTTCCTTACCTACTTGCTGCTCCCTATTTTAATTGCACTGCTCCAAATCCCCTTTCACAAGATCTATCGAAGTTTGAAGCTCTGGCAAATTGTTGGACCGGGAACCTTGTATGCGAAAGGTGTCTCCGGTAATACGTTTCAGCTCATATTATCAGCCATATTCCAGAGTGGTTTCCTTCTGACGATCTTGTTTCTTACAATTGCGCTCACGGCAGTCTCCATCGAACACCTGGATCTTGATGGCGTCCAAGATTTAAGAGTGGTTGCCGGAGTATTCGGAACAGTTTTGGCGAGCATTGTTGCAACCTGGTACGCTTTCACGAAAGGAATATACAGCATATATCGTGGAACAGAAGACTCCTTCAACGCTGAGGTATGTTCCGGTCCGCAAGCTTGGTCGCAGCTAAGTCCTCTCACCAGATTCACCGAGTGTGCTTTTGTAATCGGATTGATTATCGGACCAATCCCCGTTGTGGGAACTCTTTTCGATATCGTTGAAAACGTTTGCGGCATCGTGAATGCTACAAGGGAAACGGTCCCCTTCCATCGCGCAACGGCGATTTATGATATAGTTCTCTCGGTTTTTCAGTTAGTTTTGTCTTTGCTTCTCTCAGCAACCGTGTTGGTAATGGACCAATTCGAATTATGATTCCGTCCGAATGTGTTTTGAGCGATTCTGTTTCTTTAAGCGTTTTAAACGTTCCCATTTATTTTTGAAATAGTTTTCGAAAGTTTCCATAAATAGGCGGCTTCCATTTTTCTATGGAGAGATGGATCAACCTAGTTTTGATCCAATGTGTCTGGAGCACCAAATTTGCTAAATGTGCGACAAGGAGCGATTTTCAAAAATTAAAACTTTAAACATATTTGTGTTTGAACGAAAACTTTGAGATTCTATATCTATATGTAAGCGTCCAAAAGTGCTCTTACTTTCTCAACGAGATGCAGGTAACTCTTTTGTACCAGTTTTCTAGTACACACATTAGGTATTGTGAACTGTTTAGAGCAAAGCGAAGTGGAATAAAATTCATTTCAAAATAGAACAGAAGATGCGACTGAGTTCGGGAAAAAAATATCTGGATCTTAGTGTGCTGCATTCGGCGTAAGGCGTACGCTGTGTTTAGAAAATCATTTTCGGTTAAGAGACAAAAGGGAATCCGAACAAAAGAACATGGTTTTGATTCAAAACAGAGACCAGGACTACTATGCTTTCTTATTTGGTGGCGTTTCTCTACTTGTTTTTCACTTGAACGAGCGGGCTAAAACATTTCCCCTTCTTCCTTATCGTCGTCCGCCATATCGATTTCAATCATCTCCATCCCTTGGGATCCCTCATAATCCTATTATTATGATTACAGTGGAGCTGATCTCGTTCCGGAGGTTAGAGCGCTTAGAGCCCATTCTATTGTACGATGCTCAGCAACTGTCAGCGCCAGGGTGTATTGCAGGTCTTGGAGAAGCGGCTGTACGTGTGGCGGTGTTGAAGGAGGTGCACCGATGAAGTGCATATGTCGATGACTTGGGGTACACACAAACAACGCTCCAAAAGGCGACGTCAATTGATTGATTTGATTGATTTTGGCGAGCCAGACGCGGTTCAAGCAGTGCCGCCGGGGCGCCAATGGCATGTCGACCCTTGGCTTTACTCAAGCGGTTCTTCCGCGAGTGATTATTTGGCGACGTTTCGCCACGAAAAAAAAACAAAAAATACTTTTCTTGACGGTTTACAGTAAAGTTTACAGCACACAAAGAATGTGTCTCTTAGAGCATCTCCACTGGGGCATGCAAAAGAGCAAAAGAGCAAATACAGTGCGTTCACTTCTACGTAGGAAACTACATTTGTATGGCTCTCATTGGCCGCAATGGAGTTCTGTAGTATCCGTCAGCGTTTTGCGTGACTTCATTGGCCGATGGCACGTTTAATTTTCTATTGAAAATGAACATGCGTTTTGCTCTTTTGCTCGGGGGTCCACAATGTAGGAGCAAATCGAAGTGATTTCAGTCCGTGAGGATTGAGCGAAAAAAGGGCAAGTTTTGAAATCAAAGTTTTTGCGCCTGCAGCCAGCCATGAAAACCAATGACTCAGCCCTCTGCGAGGCATGTTCCCGTTTGGCTCTTCACGCCTTCGCAACCGCTTGAGCTAAGTTTTGCAAGGATTCTCTCGACTCTGGACCCCAAGTATGAGTGGTCATATGTGTTTGCCCACGAAGCGCATGCAAAGAGACACAATTGGAAGACCTGCCACCCGCTGTATCGTTTCTTCCATAATGTTCATCATCTTAGTATCAAGCGCGTGCGAAGTTCCCTCATTGGTTTTAGGCCCTTCGAATTTGCTTCACGTGCCGCAAAGTACTCTGAGCAGTAAGAGATAATACTCGAAGCTTATCATGGCCCATGGAACCCATGAATACGGAATGGTTATGGGATGGAGGGGACGCAGATCTTACTCGTCTGATTCGACAAACTCTGTTACGGAGTGCACACGAAAGCACGACGTTGACTTTAAGAAAAAAATGTGCGTTCAAGATTGTGAGGTAACATACATACATTGCATCAAAGGTCAACGCAACGGCATAGCTTGCATTGGATTGTCGATCGAACTAAATCTTGCGAACAGTAACAGGCACAAAGCAAAGCAGAAGATATTTGTACAGCCCGATCTGCTTCTCAAGCTGTACTGGCGTTATTCAGCGACACAGAAGAAATTCCCAATGGTTGCCCAACATTCTCGTAGCAGTAAGGAAAATAATAGTTCAGTTCTTTGTGAAGCGCTCCAGAGTGAAACGCACAGTATGTTTATCGAGAACGTTACAGCGTTGATGTAGCGAAAATTAGCTATGCGTCACTGCCACACGTCTAGAACGGTCACCCCTTCCCTCTACTCGCTTTGGCTTATAACGTGTTCAATAACAGTTGAGCTTTTCGCTGACAGCCTTAATGAGAGCGGCGTTCTTCAAAGCTACTGTAGTGAAGACAAGGACGACCAAATTTTCGGGGCTCTAGCCGAGTGGAAAAGTGTGGAACGTACAACTGAGGGAGGTGGTGGTAACCCTCCATACGAAGCGGATTTCATCTGTGACATGATTAAGGAGTTTGATAGCGGATCAAGAGGAACTGCGCCATATTGTCGTTGCGTTCTTCTTCCTCTCGCCGAGAAGTATAGAGTTCTTCAGAAAACCACATCTCTCATGTCGAAGGGAATAATGCTCATACGAATTCCCCCTGGATGCTTAGCATTTAATTATCAGGAAGGTTACTTTCTACCAAAACCGATCAGGAAGTGTCATGCCTATCAAGAACTTGGCGTATTTGTTTGGCGAAACAGAGAGTATTTAGAAAAGTACGCTCCTCCGTCTGATGTCGAACATTTATTTCTCCGTTGGGTGTCTCTTGCGTGCAGACTTCCGTCCACCGTTCATGTTGATCTACAGGCTCTGAAGCGAGCATTTCCACCAAGCCTAAGAAGGAGCTCGCGCAGCCTCGAACTACTAATTGCTCCAAGCAAGTAGACGAACATTGTTATCGTGCAATCGCTTCTTGATTAAACTGTGGTCTCCCTTTCTTCTCTTCTTTATAGTTCAAATTGAAGCACGTCGACAAGGTCGTCTATATCCAGTTCATTGAGATCAACTGATGATATAGAAGGAGATTGATCCCCTATGTGTTCCATCCCGGTTTCGCCTTGTAACATGAGCAACTCATCAGGAAGAGCTTCGTATTCTCCTCCTTCGCTGTTTTGCATGGATGGCAGTCCCATTTGACCGAAATGAGAAGTAAGCTGGTTCTCACATTTTCGAAAGTCACACTGGCACCCAATACACTTCAGCCCGTTCTTTACACATGAGCATCTCCTGCTTGTGCAATCTCCTTTACACTTGCACGAACAAAGCAACTCTCTCATTTTCTTTTGCGTGCACAGAACGTCTTCCTCCCTTTCCAACAAAACGCTCCCGTCTTCGTTGAAACCGCATGATCTGTGACAGCCTCCGACAACTTCTCGAGATAAACAAGCGTCTTCTGCCTTCATCCAATACTGGAATACAATGTGCTGCGCCCTTTTCCCTTGGAGTGCAATATGTTCCGATAGGGGAACAAGTTCGGAAGCGGTCGTAGAATAATCTGCTATAAATCTTCGTACATCCAGTCGCCACCCACTACTCCCAGGTGCATGATTACTGACAAACAACCCTTTTTCCCTCTTCTTAATTGTTGCATCTTCCTCGCAAGCCATAGCCCACTCTTCGCATAGTTGATCTCTTCTGTCACTTTTCACCAAGGATTTGAATCCATGCTTTTCTAAATACGCTAACAATGTGAACAATTCAAATGCCTCAGGACGGGAGTCCTGATTTATACCCGCCAGAAGATCTATATGCCTCACCGCACCCCTTAGGTAGTGCTCATGTGTAACTCCGAATGTTCCCGGCGAAAAGTCGCATCCTGCGAGCACGTATATACATGCCAACATAACTGAGTTAAGTCCCATACTTGAAAGAGTTTGAAGTAGTTCACGAATGTTCACAACCATCTCACCGTGCCCGAGGACGTGAATTACATTAGTGTCTTTCATACAGTTTGCGAGAGCCAAAATGATAGTCACATCCGTATCTTTAGATATAACGACACAAGCGTTCGAGGTGGTGCATGGTCTGCGAGGCACAGCGCTTGAGTCAGAGCTGACCGTTGATTGAACAAGAAGAGGCCTAACGAAACGCTTGAACGCTGCCACAAATCTCGTTTCTGACTCTCCATGAGTAAGAGAAACGCCAGTGACGCTGAGGCCACGGGAACTTGAGAATCGTAGTACAGCTTCTCTTGGCACCCGCAACAGAGCTCCTCCGCTTTCTTCATGAACGTTTTCTACCCCTTCATATTCTGCTACACATGTCGTCTCCTTACTTGAAGTCAGAGCTTTGTAAGTCAAAGTTACTTCACCGTTTCTAGGTTCCTCGCATGACTCATCATTCATCGCAACTTCGGGTTGCAATTCATGAACCTGTTTTCCAATGCAATGGGGTGAAAACGAAAAACATCCCCCATATAGGTAGATCTCGACTTCCAAGCCGTTCTCTTTTGCAAGCTGTAGCCCTGCTTCTGCGCCGCAGAAAAGATGCAAAGAAGCAATTACATCACGAGTTGTGCGGGACTTCATTAATGTACCCCAAGGAGCCGAGATTGCTGAACTGAACCCTTTCACATTCAGTTCGTGATCACCGTCATATTTTGATTGTGCGTCCATATTTCTAGCTGTGTCTCTCCGTTTTTGCTCTTCCAGCTTCTGACATATCACATTTTCAGGGTCGTCGGCATGTAAGTGAACTTGTCGCAAGGATCGCCCTTTCCTTCCAGCAAACCACGGTCTGAGAAAGTGTTTCATCTTCATGGTCGTAACTGAATGAAGGGACGTTCCGAGTGATCCATCTGAACCTCTACTCCATATCAGGTTCATAACGTCAACCATGATACAAACGTATGGCGGCCAATTGTAGTCATAATAATACGACACTGGTGCATGCCTGGAACGAGATTGTTGCACAGAGGTGTAATCGACTGTATTGCTATCTTCTAGGGTATCCGAACTCAACGCTTGGATCATCTTGCTCTTCTGCGCATGCCTTACCGCATTGAAAGTAGACCGATACGCATCCGCAAAAGAGGAGAGAAGAAATCGGTTTGAATGCAACATATGCCATCTGCTCTTTGCATGCTCAGCACCAATTGTGTCCCCGTGCGCTAAAGCGTTGTGATCAGCAAGAGTGAGGGCAGTCATGAGTCTAGCTAGAGCATTTCGACGAGTAGTGATTTTCTGCTTGGGGTTTTTGACATCATTTTTCTTGTTCTTCCCAGTTTCTTGTTTTCGTTCAGCCGCCATTGCCGTGCCTACGGTAGGAACCACCCGACTTTTGGTCCACTTCCCCCTTGGTCGCTTTCCACGCAAATGTTCTTTTATATCGGACTGACTTAAAGCGCCAAAAATATGTGGAAACATTGCGGAGGCATGTAGTTCCACGCTCTTTCTCCCGTACGTGTGTATATTCAAAATCAACTCCTGCAGTTTAACGTTCTCCAATGTCTCATTAGAGGCGCTAAATACATTTGTGAGTTTCTGGCATTCTCTATGACTTGAGGACAAAAATCCTCTCTCACGCATGACGTCTACTAATCTTCGAACAGAAGATCCCAACGCGGCATACTTGTCATATCCATGCAACGGCGTTACGTCTCCATCCTCATCTCCGTTCTCTCTCTTTCTGCTATAACCATGAGAAGAACCAGTCACAGAACGAATTCTCAAACGGGCCTGGGATATGGGAGATAGCCACGCTCCAGCCGATTCCAGATAGGGTAGCATCAGTACATCCAAGGACTTCAGCCGTCTCACAATGAGCATCTCAAGCGCTTCATCCAGATGAACGTACGTCCATCCGCGGTCATCGTAAGGGCTGCTCCTTCCGCTTGTATAGGAGGGTACGCGCGCTAACACGCCTCCAGGTTTGTCGTTAAAGATGTCATGCAACATAACTCGAGGCATTATGGATCGGAAAAACCCATAATAAAGATACAATTCTTGGTATCTTAAATGGGATGTAGTGTGTAGAACATCGTTGAATCTTAGCCAGAACGAATCGATCATATCTGAATGTCCGGTTCTAGATAACACATGAAAACCAACCGCAGGCAACAAACAGTTGAGTAGTACTGTGCGGACCAAATGCTTTCCATTACACGAGGTACAAAAGAAGGCCTCAACCTTTTCTTTTAAACGCTTTCCGATCTCTACTGTGAGGCCACTGATTGAGTTCGTTGTGATTCGCAGTAGTTTAGATTCGAAAGGTTTGCGAATAGTGGGTGCGATTCTACCGCTAGTAAGCTGATGGAGCTCGTCCTTGAAGTCCGGAAACTCTCCGAGAACAATGTCGCAAACATGGATAATCATGGCAACGCAAATGTTGAACACTACCGTTCTGTTGTTTCGAGCGTGGGAATGATGCAGTATGTTGTCCACCTGAGAATCGCTCAGGCCACAACACCGACATAATTCTTTCAATCCCAAACCGTGAATCATTTCCTTACATACGGGATATAAGCATTGCTTCTCGAGGTGAAACAGCCCTGGGAACGGTACCAGCCACTCGTGAACTTTCAAGTCATCCTTGGAAGAGGGCGCGACATTCTCCAAAGAGCTTGCCTTCTTTGAACCCAACCATATCTTTACCAGCATCTTATAAGTAGGCTCGTCGCCGCTCACGAGCACAAAGCGCGGACATCCAGGTTCTCCAGGCCTCAAAATATTCTTCAACTGCCCTACTTTCTCATGAATAGTGAGTATATCGGCAGCACTTTTACGGCTTACATCCACGAATAAGACGTCTTGATCAAACAAAGAAGAGTGATCATTCCTCAATCCTCCGTGCGGCGCAAAGCAGGAAAAAAGCAAAGATCGGAAATTGAGAGCTTGATGCTTAAAATGCTGTTCCGTACGGCCTTTTTTGTATGTTCTTATACAGTTAGAAGTCCCCAAAAGATGATCTCGTTTCTGGAACACAATACCAAAGACCACATTACCGAATTCTTGAACAACATTTCGATCCGTATCAGAGCAAAAAGACGATGCAAATCGTTCGCGTGTGGAGAAAGCTGCACGAGTATCACGCCAATTACCATTTTCACTATCAGAAGGAGCGATGATTTTACGCTTCTTGCTGCGGATGATGCTTTGCGTCGCTGTACCACTTACCATAGGTAAACGCTTTCCCGATGCTTTAATGCTGTGTAGAGGCATGATATCGAAATTATCAATCTCAATCGTCACAACTCGGTCTGCCACACGCATATTTTCGAAGGCTCCCATTACCGCGTTCTCCCGTTTCGTTATCAACTGCTTCCTGAAGGTATCACTGCTGTCATAAGAGGTTAGAAGCCCAAGAGAATGCAACACCGATCTCCATGACACAGTACATTCCATGACACCCGCTATCGACAAAGTAGTCGTCAGTGGACCTACTGCCACTCTAGAGCGTGAATATACCATTTGTTCTATTGCTTTCAACGCACGTATGCAAAGAAGATAGTCTGATCTCCCCAAATGACTGACACAACCATCACTTTGACATGGAGTCATAACAAAACTGTCAATTTCATTAGCCGGGAGTGCATGCTTCTTGTTACAGACCGGAAACACGTCTTGTACGCTTTGGCTTCGAGATTCTGCATGAACTTTCCAAAACGACAGTTGTTTGTTAGAGGCCATATCCAGGACAACAGAGGCCCATAAATGGGGATGAATTGCAGATATTTCCTCCGACAGTTTCCACTGCCCTTCCCGATAAGCATTTCGATTCTTCACGAATCTCTCACATACGTCAGACAGCAGTCGCCGTCGCCGTTTTGGCGTCATCATTACATCGTCCGTAGCTGCAAGGTGAATAAAACAATTGATTGTTTCGGGAAGTGCTGTATGCAAAGCGTAACATCTAAGTTTCCTCGATAAAGAGTACAAGTACACCCCTCGAGCTGCCAAAACTGGACCAATACGGGATTCAACCGTTTTATACACAATGTCTTTGTCGTCATGTGCGCAATGATCGGAGAGAACCACTCGAGCCTGCCATACTGCAGTAACTGGGAGAAACCTAGCATTCGGAATGTCAGCGAATGGATGGAGGGCACGATTCCGGAGCTGCTGTGCATTTTCGTGCATCTTCGGTGATGCTCTGATGTACATCGAATCTATGCCGTCAGTACTAGCAACAAGAGCGTAAAGAATGCATTCAATCAAACAGCGATCTGTTGCAGACTTAAGGGAAATGGAGTCAACTGGCGGCGGCGTCCCATTGACACCCTTACTAATCACATACCTGCAATGTCCACAAGCGAAATTTCCAACCACATTTTGCGCATGTAGCACACCCCCGGAGGGAGCCTTAACGGAGTCATCAAACTCCCAGTACGCTGTGGAACAATCGCAATTCCGGTATCCGGAGGGTGATCCTACTCATAAGATGGTGAGTACCTCTGAAGGTGACGTGGAGATGGTATGAGT
>JASCIV010000360.1:0-22991 GCA_030374735.1 Gracilaria caudata
TGAAACGAGGCAAATTGCGGTTCAAATCCGACGAAATTGGACCGCAAAAAGGGTGGTTCCAATCCAAGTCCAAATGGTGGCCGCCAAAATAATTTTTTTTCTATAGTTGGCCGAGCCAATCAGGCCGCAATTTTGTCTTACGACAACAAGGCGTCAGTGAAATGGATTGGAACGAGGCTTTGGATCCCCAGTGGCCATGCTCTGATAAATACGTTCGTCCTAGGTGAGCGGAGTGAAGGAGATGAGTGGCGGAGTCGATACTTGCCGATCGATCAGCGCGTATGAGAGCGATAAACAGCTGTTCTTCATCGTCGTGGGCGCCTCCTCCGGCTCCATCGTCGCCGTGCTGCGCGCGTCGCCGCAGCTGTTTGTGTTCTGCATTGCGCGTTCGCGCACGTCGCCTTCCACTTCGCGCTGCTCATGCTGGCCCGGTGCGCCTTCCGCCTGGACCTCAACCAGTGCCTGCTGGTCAGCAACGCCGCCGTGGCGCAGGTGTGCGGCGCCCACGAGCAGCGTTTCCAGGCAAAAACGCGAGGGTGGTGGTGCGCAGAGTGACCATCTGAGTGCGTGAGGGCATGTGGGCACGTGGGCACGTGATGCTGTCAGTGCCGGTGTGCAGCGCCATGCCAGAGTGCAGCGCCATGCCAGAGTGCAGCGATGCGCCAGGAGGGCACGGAGGCATGTACGGTAAACATGCTACGAGCGCGAGGCGAATCACGAGCGCGAGATGGAGGCGGGTCGCGTTTACCACGAGGATAGCGCCGGCCGCATCACTTGAGCGCTACGCGGGAAACAAATGCTGCGTTTTAGAGAAGGCGCGCCGTCGTGTTACCAGCGGAAAAAACGCCGCTGTGTACCCGTCCTTGCATCAAGAAAGCGCGCTGTAGAACAGCGAACTGGTACTTAATCCGTGGAAATTGTAGTCCCCCGAAACGTGAGCGAAGGCGCTTGACGTACAAGGGTACGTTATTCTTGGCGAACGTAACTCTAGTCCGATTTAAAAGTTACGAAGGCCCCCGCTGAGCGCCCCTCGAGGAACGCGGATAATGGGCAGTTCAAAACGCGCGCCGTGGTTACTAGCCGAAGGACACAGAGAACTACATGATGTTCTTTGACTGGTGTGAAGGCTACATATCGCTCGTGTTCATTTCTGACCTTGACGCAGTTTGGGATAGTGGTTTCATTGAGCACTGGAGACAGTGGGACACGATGGAGAACCTTGAAAGTTATCAGTCGAGAGGGCGTGATCTCTTGAGCTCGGCAGGGCTGATGCAAAGGATAAATGAGGCTTGTTTGTTGGAGGATTCGGACAGTGGAGAGGTTTGGAGGAGCGCCTATTCATCTTTGAGAGCTCTGAGTGAATTCTTCAAAGATGGGAGCTAAAGTGACAATGTACCAATGTCAGGGAGAGATACACGTTATCTCGGCGCTCATGTGCTATCCTGTCTTACTCGAAGAATCTCGCTCAATCATTCGCTTGTGCGACGAATTACATCCTTAGCATTGGATGCAGAACATTGTGCTTCTTCTCTCGTACGAGTGGGCCATAATTTTCGTTAGAGACAGCTGCATCCACCTTGGCTCAAGTCCACCTAGAATCCTAGAGTTCGTACCAACTACCGATTACAACTTTCTCGACACCATTTACAGCTTCCACGTGCTTTCTAACTGAGTGAAGTTAGAGTAAAGGGTAGAGGAACGGCAGCAAGCACAACTGTAGGAAATCCACTTTCTGATTAGAACTCGAACATACATGGATATCCTTTTTCGGATGTTTCTACTCCTCCTACAGGGGCACCGCCGTAAACTTTTTCAATCTCTAGATTTGTCCTAAGACTCAAATCCAACGGTTTCCAAATCGGAACTCTGTGCGTTGTTATTTTGTTGTTATTTCATCTAGTTTCTACTGGGAACATCAAGAGTTCAATATCCTTGAATGGTAGATTAGAACAGTTACAACAATCAGAAAGAAGCGATCACCGCAGTCTAATATAAAAAGAGCCTGTCTTTGAAGCTTGACGACTAACCAAAGTTGCGGGTCTTGAAAGCATCTCGCGGACACAGCCAGTGGACGCAATGACAACATCATACCTGCCTGTGCGTTACATCAATAGCTCCATTTTCTAGCTTAATCTCAGGCTCCACTAACAATGAAGTATACTCTTCAAGTAAAACCTCCACATACGATTCAATTGCTTTCAAAGATAGGAAATTGTGCCCAAACTCATTCGCGTTCTTGATCATTTCCCGGACTGCACCTTCGTTCTGACGAGCCCAGGAGATCTTTTCAATGGTATCTGTAAAGAAGAAATCCGTCGGGACATAGTGCGTGTTTGGTCGAAGAAGTGGTTCGAAGAATTGTCCGCACGGAGTTTCTTGTTTGATCATGAGTGATGGTCCAAAAACCTGATGCCTAGTACGGTCAGCCCACATGCAGTTGCCTTCCGCGTACAAAATGTACTTGTATCTGTGGTGTTCCTTTGGTTCCAGACGTTGCAACTGGGTGTGCACTCCTGCGCAAGTACCGCCGACGGAGACATCGAGAACGTCTGGTTGCTGTTGGGACAAGTACAGAAGTCTCGTTCTCCCAACATCTTGGCAATGCAAATCTGCGTCTGACTTGTTTTGGAAGTACATGCTCGGTCTATTCCCACCCCTGAACACCGCCCTATCTTGCTTCTGTTCCCACGGAATGTCATCAACTGCGTACTGCCTCATGGTCTCATCCCAGCCTGAAAACCCTCCGTCTCTGTGCTTGCTTCCTTCCCACATGGGGAAAGGAACGTTATTAGAGAAATTGCAGGATACAATTGTGAACGCAGGGTTGCTCTCAGAGTAGTGCGCTCCTCGGTAAGTGTGTTCCTTGTTGACAGTTTGAACGCAGTCATGGATAGCCATGAGAAACTCTGTGTTCTTTATACGCCCTTCTTCAGCAAGTCTGGAAAGTAGCCATATGACCTCATTGATTCGCGTCCTGTAAAACGGCTTTGAGTTTCTCGGAACTTCGTATGGATCCATCATATACACCCTACCATCAATAATTTGAAACAAGATTGTTTGAACGCCTTTGTTCGCTCCTGGCGGTGTTAGAGAATAGGTTCTTCTTCGCAAGATATCGAAGAACATCTGGCGGTGTATTCCGGCACTGAAGGTTTCCAAATACGCCTTTGCCAACTTTCGATAGTAGTCTTTAACAGTTTTGATAGAAAGAACTCCAGTTCCACCGGGAATTTGCAGTTCAACAATGTTCCGATTCATAGGGTGCCTTGGTAGTTCCGCGCTTTGCTGCTCCTCCTGTTCCACACCTAGATCCGAATTTTGGTCCGCAGGAGCAGTTTGAACCGTTCCTTCTTCCCGAGCATCACTCTTGTTTTCGAGACTTACGGTTCCATCACCATTTCGCGTTTGTACATGGCTAAACTGTGTTTCTCCTTTCATTTGAGAAACTGTTTGATTCGCGGAAGCTGAGTAACGATTACTGGATGCCATGTTCTCTTTCAGGGTGTTAGAACGATCCGCATGATCAGTTCTGTACCCAATTCCTGTGGAGTCCCAGACAAGTAAGCTGAAGAAATCCGCCAGGTACACAGTGAGCAGAACAGCCAGAAGAATCTTTCGAAAGAAACAAGAACGAAGAACAAACGGTGTTAGCAAGCGTTTCTGTGCAAGTAGTACTATTTTGCATGACGGCAGCAGCAAAAGTATGTAATATGGACGTACCATTCCACAGCCTTGGGACGAATACGGGCATACGCCAATGCGCATCCGCGACTTTTTGCTATTTTTCTTTGTTCTTCTGCGCGAGGACGAAGATGAGTTGGACGAATTTAGGAAACGAGCAAACCACGATGTTCTCTTTCCAGAATGGGTGCGCTGCCTCGTATTCTTGGATTTGACAGGGCGACGATGTGAAACCCGAGTCCATCCTCCTTCTTCAACATCGGAGAAGTCCGACGCGTCAGAATCAGTTGAATAGTATTCACGGGTTGTTCCTGTCCAAAACATGTTGGACATAGAACGAAGAGCTGTCCTTCGATCGCGTACGTTGCGCTCCAGTGTGGCTCGGAGAAAGTGCAGTGAGCCGAAGAATGAGTATGGCGGTTGTAATTCCCTCAAGTGAGGAAACAAGTAATATTAAGAAGTATGGTACTCGTAACCGTTCGTTGCTGTTCACTTCAAGAGCGGCGGCTTATTTCATACTGGAAGCAATGCAAAAAAGGAGCGGATGTGGCTGTGAATCAACTATGACCGCCAGTATCTGTTGCCACATTCAGTTGCTGATAAAAGGCAGACCGACATTCGCTTCATTTAAACTCTCCGTGGAAAGAGACAGCAATATTATTGTTCGTGCCTTTTCTGCATTGCACGTTGTCGGAGAATCAAAGAGTTTAAAAACTGCTTAAACTTGCAATTCGAATGCCACTGCATGCTTTGTAGATATTGCGGAATGGAATTGCACTGAACCGAGTAGATACATGAGCTGCTGGACAGCATATGACAAGAGGTAGAAAGCGCTCTCCTAGAATGGCATAGCTAACTGAAATACCCCCTACATTTGAGTATCACTTCTTTGTGGCGCGGCAAAAGAACAAACAAGCAAACGGACTCATCATTCTCGAGAGTCGGGGTGGATCATTGATCTGACGAGAGATCCTCGGCGTTGAAACTGCTGTGGAAATGGTATGGGCTAACGAGGTTAGTCGGTATGAACTCCAAGCCATGAGCGAAGATAGATGGATGAATGAAAGTTACAGTATGAATCCAATTCATTCTGAAGTTCTCTGGGGTCTCAGAGACTGTTGCACCAGAAGGTATGGCGTTATGACGGTGGATCCTTCGTAGATAAGGATTTTGTTTTTGTGTAGATTTTCATAACCTGGGGGCTCCACGACTCTTGGCTAGCTAGCTACGTGAAAACTCCGTTGCTGTGAGTTCCGCTTTTCCCACGTGCTGCAGAGGGTATTAGGATAACTCTTTGGACAGTAAAGTTGTGCTTACGAGCCGCTGTGGCTTTCGATTTGCGCAAAGGATGCCAATGTGATTGACTTGAGTCGCTTTGAATCGGAGGCAGATCGAAATGTTGAAGCCAGCAGCGTGGACAGCGAGCGTTGACTGTTCGATGCAGAGCATACGAAACGGAATCGACGTGTGGAAGGTTAACCTATGTGATGTTCGACTGAGACGCATGTGGGCTGACGTGCTCAGCGAAGAAGAACTGGTTCGAGCAAAGAACATCAAAAGTGCCCAGGTACGTTACATGGCAACATAAGGACGCAAGCAGACGGCATCTGACGGAAAGCTGGTGTCTGATATAGACTCGCGAGCAATTCCGTTCAAGCAGAGTATTCGTACGCAACGTGCTGGCGCGGTATCTGCGTCACACTAGCTCAGCCGAATTACAATTCAGGCGAGGGAAACACGGCAAACCGCAACTACACGAGAGCGAGCGTCTGAGGTTCAACGTAGCGCATACGGGCGACGTCGGTTTGCTGTGCGTATCGAGCGACAGAGAGGTGGGCATCGACATTGAAAGAACGGACCGACGAATACGAAATGTGCGCAGTCTGATGCGCAAAAGTCTTCATGACGACGAGATACAGGTTCTGGGCGCTGGCAGCGGCGACGAGGACGCGCTTCGCGTGAACTTCCTTCGCGCGTGGACGCGGAAGGAGGCGTTCGTCAAATGCACGGGCGACGGCATTTCGCGCGGACTGCGCTCGTTCACGGTGGACGAGCGCACCGGGCTGGTGCACGACCACACGGCCGGCGCCGCGGCGCGCTTTCGCGTCATAGACGTGCCCGTCGACCGTCAGCACGCCGCTTCTCTTTGCTTCGCACTGGCGGAGACGGGGAGCGCTTCAATGCCGCACCTCCGCCTGCTCCGCTGGTGAGCGACGCTCGCGCGTGCGGCGCACGTGTGCGCGTGGCAACGTGCGCGACCTTTTAATGCGCGAGTCGATGCGCGAGTCGATGCGCGCCACCGCAGACAACGCCGTGCGCGGCAGCACGAGTGCAGAGCACTCGCTCGCGTGGCCCGTTCGGGGCGCGGCGCTGCGCTGCTGCTGTAGCAGCCAGTGGAACGCGTCGCCATGCCGCCGTTCGCGGACGCGCTTCTCCGCCCGACGCCTGCGCGTCTTCTTCGTCAACCGACAACCGCGCCCCACCGTCTCTCCGCTTCTCGCGACGACGACCCGCGACCTCGCGCCCCTCTCTCCCTCAGTTGCCCTTTGTCATCTGCTTTCGCCACTGCCTCACCCCGCACCGCTTTCGCCGCACATCACCCCACCCCTTCATCTCCACCCCGCCTTCTGAATTTCGGATTTCGATTTCCTTCACCCAAATTAATGTCCGCAAACAAAGAGCTCGAAATTGCCGCTCTTGCGGCCGGAGTCCCCACAAGGGTGCCGCAGCTCATTGTTCACCACGCCGCCTCGCAACTCCGGCGTCTTCTCGACTCTGGTGTACCGCCCTCAGACTCAAGAATCCAGGCGTTACTGCAACTTGTCAACCAGGCTCGACTCGTTCTTCTCCCCACCTCCAATGATGCCGCTACAACCGCCGCCGACCTTGTGTCGAGCGCTGTCCATATCGATGTCTCAACCGCCACAATGGCCGCCATCATGGGCCTCAAGAACGCCCACACCCTCCGCGGTGCCGCCGTAGCGGACGCAACTGCTTTTCAAGCCACTCATCCTACCTTCGATTTAGCTGCCAGACGTAAGGCGCCACTGAAACTAAACCTGCTTCCGCGATTGTCTCGCACTGCTACCGATGCGCTTCTCAAGCTTATCACCACCGATAACGAGCTTGGCATGCGCGCCCACAACGACGTTCATGCCAAGAACTCTGTCATGGCACAGAAGATACAGCGCATGAAAGCTTCAACACGCCACGCCAATTTGCGTCGCCGGCGAATGTCTGCAGACGCTCATTCCTCAGACATCGCCTTGCGGGCATCTCAATTGCATCAGCTCAACCCTGCAACCCCCTCTGCTTTCGCTATGAATCCGCCATCAGGCTCCAGTTCGTACCAACCCATTCCCACCGTTCCGACAGCCGTGAACAGGCCATTTGCTCCAACCGTATCGTTTTTGAAACCACCCACCGCTCCAACATCAACTATTCGAGTAGTTCCACCGATGTCACAAACGCTTGACGTTCAGGGTTTTGCAAGCTTTGCTCCAATTGATCGACGCCCGGCGCATCCTGCTCAATTTTCCAGATATCGGAAGCCTGCACCACCCCCCGAGCGCGCTGAGAAACGTGTCGCTAACGATGCAATAGTTTCGCAGAAAGGTGTTATGAATGACACCATTGGCACACCTGAACATGTCATGGAGGCCTTCTTGTATCCACCACCAAGCAGGATTCAACAGGTGCAACATGAAAACTTCGACAACCAAACCAAAGTAAGATCTGTGCTCACGGAGCGGGAGCGCGTTATTCTTCGTCTTCTACGACGTCGTCGCGCTGAACTCGCTGCAATGCCGTTGGGCATGACGGAGCAAACGCGAAGAAACGCCATAATCGAAGCGAAACAGCTTTCGCTGCTTGAAATGCAGAGGGTTGTGAGAAACAGAGTGTGCACCGAAATGAAGAAGATGTATTCTCTAGCGGTTCAAGAAGATCGATGTGTTCCTCCGGATCACCTTTCTCGCCTTTTCAGGCGAAGAGATCCGCCGATATATTCGTACACGAATGGATACCCTCGTATCACGCCGTTTGACACGGTTCCGGAAATGCCTCCGAGACATCCGGAGACGATCGCTAAGGATAGCATTCGCATGGCAGAATTCGATAAGTCGCGAATGGAATCTCTCAAGACGCAAAGAAACAAAGAACTTCAAGCCAGGCTCATGCTCCATTACAATGACTTCAAAAACGCCGTTTCCGAGGCGAAAAACGTCCGTGCCCGCGTGTGGAAGAACTTTGAACGTTTTCTGATCGAGAAAAGAAGAGCTGAAGAAAGGCGCAGAAAGCTCGAAAGGATTGAACGACTTAGACTTCTTCGAAGTAACGACGAGCAGGCGTACCTAAAGTTGCTAAAGAACACGAAGAATGAACGTTTACTGCAGCTTGTGCGGCAGACGGATAGCTATCTTATGCGAATAGGTGCTCAGGTCGAGCGAGAGCGCGAAAGAGCCGAAGGCGCAGATGGGATTGGTGCCTACAACACTTTTAACGAGGAATTACGCGATCGGGACGCGGTTCCAATTGATGCGATGAGGCGGAGGCGCGATTTGTACTATACTGTTACGCACTCTGTGCAGGAAGAAGTGCGACAACCATCCATAATGGTCCATGGTACGCTAAAGGCTTACCAACTTGAAGGTTTGAAGTGGATGGTGTCCTTGTACAACAATAATTTGAACGGGATTCTTGCGGACGAAATGGGACTCGGGAAGACCATCCAGACCATATCTCTTGTAACGTATTTGGTCGAGAAGAAGAGGAACCCTGGGCCTTTTCTGATCATTGTCCCTCTCAGCACTATGGGCAACTGGGTTCGAGAACTGGATCTATGGGCTCCCTCTCTGATTAAGATTGTGTATAGAGGGGACAAATCCACGAGGAAGAACATTCAGCAGACCCAAATGGCGAGTGGGGATTATAACATCGTTCTCACAACATACGAGTTTACGGTGAAGGATCAGAGTGTGCTCAGCCCGATATACTGGCAGTACATCATCATAGACGAGGGGCACCGAATGAAAAACGCAAACTGCAAGCTGGCAATGACCCTCGGTGTCAAATACAAATCTCGCAATCGGCTCCTTCTTACCGGTACTCCATTACAAAACAATCTCACTGAACTGTGGGCTTTGCTCAACTTTTTGTTGCCTACAATTTTTGCGTCTTCCGACACTTTCGAGACATGGTTTAAGAAGCCATTTGAAACCACAGCTCTCGGAGACTCGGCGGAATTGGAGGAAGAGGAGACCTTGCTGGTTATCAATCGTCTTCACCAGGTTCTGCGACCTTTTCTTCTTCGACGGCTAAAGACCGACGTGGAATCCCAACTTCCTCAAAAAGTAGAACATGTCCTTCACTGCGCCATGTCGTCGTGGCAGAAAGTAATATATCGCCAGGTCATGAACCGCATTGGGCTGGCTACGGGAAGATCGAACGGCGTTAGAGCATTTAACAACCTGCTCATGCAATGCAAAAAGGTGTGCAATCATCCCTATCTCTTTTATGACTTTGAAGCAATTGCAAATCTTCCCCGAGACTATCTTATCAGGGCAAGTGGGAAATTCCATTTGCTTCACCATATGCTTCCAAAGTTACGGCTCCATGGACATAGAACTCTAATCTTTTCTCAAATGACTGCAGCCTTGGATTATCTGGAGTATTTTCTTGCCGCAATAGACGTTCAATACCTTCGACTTGATGGTACCACAAAAGCTGATGATCGACAAAATTTGCTGAATAAGTTCAATGCCAAGGACTCTCCTTACTTTTGCTTTTTGCTTTCTACGAGAGCCGGAGGCCTGGGACTGAACCTTCAGACTGCGGATACTGTGATCATATTTGACTCCGATTGGAATCCCATGATGGATCTTCAAGCTCAGGATCGCGCTCATCGCATTGGTCAAACGAAGGTTGTCCGAGTGTTTCGTTTGATTTGTCCTAGCACCATTGAAGAGAAGATATTAGAGCAGGCGAATCGAAAGCTTCAGATTGACGCTCAGATCATTCAGGCAGGTCAGTTCAATAACAAAAGCACAGAAATGGACAGACACCAGATGCTGAAAGACATACTTCGACAAAGGAACGAAGAGGACAGTACAGGGAGCGTTCCGACGATGGAAGAATTGAATCGACTTTTTGCTCAAAGTGACGACGAGTACAACGATTTCGTAAAGTATGACAAAGAATCAGGGGACAGCGGATTATACAAGCACATATTTGCTGAAGAAGAAGAACTACCGGACTGGGTTCTGCAACCGGAAGTGGATCAGAAGACGGCAGAGGAAAAAGAACAAGATATTCTCATGTCCCATGGTCGAGGCAGACGAAAGCGGAAGGTGATGCATGACATTGACAGCCTAACAGAGGCTGAATGGCTACGAGTGATGGAAGGGGAAGCAACGGTTGAAGAGGTATTTCAGAAGAGGAAGAGGAGAAGAGAAAGCCGTCAGAATGAAGGGAAGAAAGGTGATTCCGATGACAGGATAGACTCAAGTGAAGAGAATGATAATGAAAAACCCGCATCTCGGTCTAAAGGAATGAGGCGTGTGAAGTCTTCAGAGTCAAGATCCGTTAGCATTCCATTATCACCTTCTTCTAAGGAGGGAAACAGTTCAGCTCGCCAGGGTAGCCCATCAGTAATTGGTAATGGCTTAGTGTCAGGTTCTGACAATGAAATGAAACTACGAATTGAAGCCAAGAATCGTGAACTAGATACGGGAAGTACAAGTACGTCAACTGCAAAGAAGAATAGGGCCCGTCGTTCTGACCCTCGAAGACCGGATGATGATCGGAATGGAAGTTATGAAGAACCAGTGAAGACAGAACCCGAAAAGAAGGTGGCAAAGAGAGATGCATCGAAGAGAGTTGGGGGTCAAGTGTACGTGAAGCTAAGAATTCGGCCCGCAGATGACCTCTCTATTCAGAAACCAGAAGAGAGCAGACGTCGTCCTGGTTCATTCACCAGAAAACGGAAAAGGTCACAGAAGGTTATCGAAATGGCGAATGGAGGAGGTTCAGGGTTTTTTGAGAGAGGAAAGAAAAGAGTTAAAACAAACGCACTCATTGATCTGCCTCAGGCCGTGGATTCGAATGAGAATTCCTCTACGAAGGCTGTGACGCCTTCCAGTCAAGGGAAGAAATCGAAGAGGCGGAAGTCCAGAGACCCGACTGAAGCGGAACCCGGTCGAGTTGCCAAAGGCAACAAAGTGGTCAACTCTCTTGTCGGTAAGCTTTCTTCTTCGGGGCGGCAGAACATCATTCCGCATGATAAAGGAGCTTCTGGAAGGAGCAAGGATACGAATGGGACGAAATATAGAAGCGATGAAGACGAGCTGTCGACAGAGAATTGGAACTCTCATGAGATGACCGCTACCCGAAAGTTGAATGGTTCCTCCCAAAACGACGGGTGGAAAGCGAATGGCAAGGTGTCAAGAAAACACGAAGACGTTAAGAACCTCATATCACTGAAACTACGCGTAAGAGAGCCAAGCACAGCATTGGGATGAGTGAAGCTACAATACTGCTTGGTCGGCCAGTCGTCCGGTAGTGTCATTGATCGAGTGCGACGCTTTTGATCTTGTTACGTACTTTCACTGCACTTCAGAGATGGCATCTCAGGAGCATAGGACCAGTGAACCGTTCGTGCTGTTCGAGCTTTATGGAGGGATGGTTCCCGTCCTGATTTTGTTGCGAGCCACGCTCGTCGTGCCTAGTCATGCAAATCCACAGTGTCATCCAGGAACCTAACTAAACGTTGTAATGAACATATGTTGATAAGCCGCCGCTATGGAGTCCAGTGGTTACCTGCCTCGTACCGCCAAATACTAGCTTGTAGTTTTGAGTTCCAAAAAGCTTCGTTTGATATCAGTTGAGACGTAGCTCTGACAGGTCATGCTCTACGAGAAGCAATAATGCCAATGTCCTCCCCTTGCTGAATCGAAACATCGCATCTCGTACATCCGCATCATTATTTTCCCACTTCACTTCAGTGTCCGGCATTGGCGATTCTTGTCCATTGTTCAGCAACAAGTTCAACATCCGGACTCAATCCGAAAGAGTTCACATTCTCATAAATCTTCAGCGTTTGGAAGCTCATGCATTCCCGGCAGACAAAGGCCGGCGATTGCAGCAAAAAGCTGACTAGATTTCTTCACGCTGATGTTAAGTATTCCGGTTCATTACCATCGGAGTGCCGACGGAGCTGAACAGCAGGGTAAGAGGGTTATCACTACTACTACATCCCAGAAATATTGTCAGCGACCCATAGGCTCATGTTGTTCTTCGCCAGAGTTCCGATCTTTCAACGGGCCTCTCGTGGATTTGCCATCGGGTTGCCGGCGTTGAGAAAGCCGACCAAAAAAATTCAGAACGCTGGCACGGTTGCGAGAGTAAGCCCACTGAGGTTATTTCGCTCGACTACGAAGGGCCTTCCATTGCGAATATCTACTCAACCTGAGTCAGATCACGAGAACCCGAAAAGTTGTACCCCAACAATGAGCGATGAAGTCCTCCATGAACCGGAGCAGAATCGCTTCGTAATCAAGTATGCCGATGTGGATGAACCAGCTTTCATATCGTACGTGCTGTCCGACGGAGGCACTGTGTACGACATTAACCATACATACACGCCACCATCTCTACGTGGAAAGGGAGTTGCGGGAAAACTTGTAAGACACGTTATCGCTTTTGCCAGAGGGAATGGGTATAAGATGATTCCGACTTGTTCGTACGTTGCGGCGTACATGGAACGTCACCCAGACGACAAGGATGTGCTCAAGGTGGATTGACTAATATCAATCTCGAGAATAAGCAACGTTGAATCTTTATTCATTATCGTAGTATCTTGAGTAGCTAGTCTTTAAGTCGGTCCTATCAACGGGAAGCAGTGCATTAGAAATAAACACGTTTCCTTGGACAGGCATGCGAACTTTTGTCTTTTCTCGCTGGTTTTGCGCAAGTTTGTACTACAAATGAGGTGGGACCTTACCCATTTGTGTACGGGATAGATCGACTCAACTCATCGAAAACCTGTGTTCGTCCTCGAACAGCCGGTTTAGTTGTTGGGTATCGAAGTCTAGGAACTGCGCTCCTACCTACATGCGCATCTATAAAAATTAAGAGCTACCCAAAGCAAATTAGTGCCACTCCGGGTGATTCTGTTGAGCAATCTGCTCTCTGCTGTAGACGAACTCCTGAATCGAATCAGGGATGTGCGCCATGCAACTCATGGCATTCGTTGTATCTTCTCGTCTGTTTCACGGTCGGGCTCGCGTTCTAGACGCCTTGTCTTCCGCTATCACCTCTCCTTGCCACGTACGACGCCATACAGTCGTCGCAAAAAGCCGCCAACGGGACCAATACGTAATAGCGGAGTCACATCTGAACAGGGTCGAAACCATTCTTCAATACAAGTTTGCTAACCGCGCTTTGTTAGCGGAGGCTCTGACTCATCGTTCGATCGTGAATGCTTCCTCATCCACTCAGGCCTTCTACGAACAAGCAGGCAACAAAATTCTGATCCGTCGTAACAATGAACGACTTGAACTGCTCGGTGACCGTGTGTTTGGCCTTGTTGTTGTTCAAGCCCTCTATAATCGAGATCCCAACGCACCAGAGGGCAAGATAAGCCCCATTTCCCAAACCATGGTATCCAGAAAGTCTGCCAGAGAGCACAGTATGTACGTCTATATTTTCTTGTGTGCTGCGACTGTTCTATCTGCCAATAATACTTACATTCTACATAAGTTTAGCTCCCTTGGACTAAATGCCTTTCTTTTAGAGAATGAAAGCTTGCGTGGCAAAGAAGGCTCACGGTATGGTGATTCCTTTGAGGTTTGTTTGCCTACTCCAGTTTCTCATAGGTCGCCTTCTTTACTGACCAGTTCGAACTCTCACTCTTCATGGGTGAACAAATTTCGGTTTGGAAGGCCCTGCTTGGAGCTTTGTTTTTGGATGGAGGCTATGATGCCGCATACAACTTTTATTCCTCCCGAATAATGCCCACATGGGATAAACACCTTGACCACACTCCTGGAAACGTGTGTCAGAAGCGTTTTCTGCAAGAATACCTCGTTCAAAAAGGCCTGCCGTCCCCCAGCATCGGGACTCAGCTTACTTACGTTACGACACACTTCGAGAAAGAGGATAAGGTCTTTACGAGGGCCATCAAATTATTCGGGCGACAAGTCAGCGAGGGAAAAGGTGTTACTGTTCAGTCCGCCGATCAAACTGCTGCATTGCTTCTTCTCACCCGTCTCAAAGGACTTCCAGATGGAAGAGCAACATGCTTTCTCATAAGACTCGCTCGGCAAGCAGCAGACCAGTATTCTTTAGCCAAGCTACAGCAAACTAGATCGATGCAGATTGCATCGGGAAACGAAGGTCTCGAATGTGCAAACGCTGTTGATTCGAAAGTTGCTTAGTCCATGGTAACATACGCGAGTGGGTTGAAAAGCAGTCCTGTAGACCATTAGCGCTCGTTTTGGGAACCGAATTCGTTTGCATGGTTCCTATTCTTCAACCTCTTCATGAGAGTTGGTGGACATTTTGACACCTAATTATTCCGAACCAGATATATGCTTAGTTGAGCGCTTATTGGAAGTGCATCTTTCAAATTCTTTCGTAGTTGTATGTAAGGTAGATCATGCTGTCGAGTCCAAATGTGGTCCTTTCATAACTCGAGAAACCCCAAACCAGAACAGATGTAATTACACACACTCTCCATGTTGGCGAGTTGAGGGGGATAGAGTGAGGCAATAATTCAGGACTGCCGTTGGAATGCTGCTGTTGTGTTCTATAGGTGGGGATACGAGGACGCAGGGAGAGCCATCTGAAGGATTAACACGATAGCTCCCGAGGCATCGATTTCGCAACTCCTTTCCATTGAAACAAAAGCTTCTGGCTATCAAGTCAACTCCGTGTTTTAAGGTTCGTGCCGCTCTGAACATATCCAAAATATGGACCGTACGAAATGGATGGTATCCACTTTGATAATACTGAGCGCATCTATTCTCATGGGAGAGGGTTGCCAGTGCATTCCAGGAAGCCTAAAACAGTTTTACGCAAAGGCAAGTAGCGTGGTCAAAGTATACGTTGTGGATGTAGAAATGTTGTACAGACAACCGAAGAAAGAAGCTCAAAGCTTCACGCCGACGAACTTTCATCGGGCAGACAGGATTTTGTACACCCTAAGTCTTTCTGCAATGCTGAAAGGATGTGGACCAGACTCGGTGATATTCACGGCAATTAGCAGGGCATCATACGCTGAGTGCGGAATCAAACTGAGGGAAGGTCAAGTGTGGATGCTGAATCTACCTCTACTAACAAGCTCGATTGAAACGACGACAGGTAACGAACAATCGGTGGTACCGCAGACACGGTTCTTGCTCAATGCTTGTCAGGGTCATCGGTTGTGGAACACGTTGAAGCCGAATGAACTGGGCTTTCTCCACGCTGAGTCTCAGAAGAGCGAGAACATGTGCTGGCAACACCCAGCATAGACAAATTTGAAATGGTGCGTGGAGCGATGATGACATGTCGATGGTTTTCACACAAGGTGTTCCCTCCCGAACTTGAGACCGCAACTTTTTTAAGATTTGAATATGAACAAGCATCACAGACGCACATAGTCATCTGTCCGGTAATAACGTCGTGCAGCTGACGTAATAGAGAAGCTCACAAGACTTTCGAGCACTTTAGCAACCGTAACAAGTCCCCCTATCTGTAAGACGGACCACGATCGCACTTCTGGGTTTAGGGAGCTCGACGTACAGGGATAATTAGCGAGCGCATTTGCCATCTAGCAGCAGAAGCTGGTTTTCCAATCTCTTTCAAAGTTTAAACGAGTTCTCCCCTTCCGCGTACACAGCAGCCCTCGGGCAATAGCCACGTTCCCTCTATCATATGCCCCTCGCCAGCACACGCCTCTCGAGTCTGTCAAAAGTCGCCACCAACGCGCACCCCGACGCGGGAAACATTCAAAAAAGCTATGAGACACACAATGGTAGATACGCGACCTTTCGTCGAGGCGCGCGCAGCGCACGCACGTCGCGCGGGACTGAGGCGATGGTCTCTGGCTCTGCGTCACACGCGCCAGCGCCGGTGAACGCGCCAAAAGCACACGCACTCCGCGTCAAGCACGTCGTATCGCCATGAGCTTCACGTCGCTGGACGTTGCCTACCCGTCTGTTTTGTCGTCCTTGTCGGCTCTTTCGTATGGCTCCTCTGTTGACTGAAGGTCAATTACGTCCTCTGCAGCATGCAAATGGCTGGTTATCGTTGCTGTTGCTGGCGACCGTGATCCTTCACTTGTTCTTTGCGCGCTTGTTCAGGGGCAATAAGCGAGGGAATACCCTTTCGTTCTTCGTGATTGTTCCCACATACCTCAGCGCGTTGTTGCTCATTGTTTGTATGCTTGCCGTGCTATCTCTATTCATACATCGTCTCTTGACGGCGCCCGACCTAGCAGGCGCAAACGACGAGCTTATCCTCACTTTCATCGCGCTAGGCGCTCTCGCGTACTCTGGATTACTAGGATGTGATCGACGACGGAGAAACGTTGCAGTTAAGCTGGCCAGTATTCCGTGCTTTGGCAATGGGGAGCACTCCAGTTCACATCAGTTGCTGGCCGTGGAGAAGACGCCTATGCTGTGCTTTGCACCGCAGTTTATCGCGCCACAAGAGGCGCCGGTCATGGAGCAAGTTTCTGAAGATGCCTCTCCATCGCACTCGCCTTCTTCTACTGATCGTCATTCTAAGTCGGCTGGAATCAAAAAGAGTACTTTTCTGGAGATCTCCTGTCGGACTGCTCACACCTGGGTGTTTGGACGCCCGAAACGTCAAGCATGGGTACGTTTAGTCGCATGCCACTGTTGTTCATCTTTGTCTTTTGTTATTCGAAACAACTCATGTTTGCTGACATTCGTGTACTTCTCCTTTCCCTATTGTGCTACACCGCATGTATGATTCACAGCCTCTCAACGTAGTCCGCACCTATCGCACCGTCGGAAAACGTTTTGTACTTATCAAAGATCAGACTGTACAAGACGGTGCCGGCTCTGTGTTGCTGTCGCCCACTTTTCTTCTGTCAAACGAACTGGACAAGCTAATGATTGCACGAGCCGTTCACGAAGCTATGTATCGTTCTGCGCCATGTATTCTACATTCCGTGCATGATAAGTTCGAGGCCAGTCTGCTCGACCGATTTTCGCAGCTACCCGCCGTGATCTGTATGTTGACAGGTGATCTAAGGCAACAAGTACAAAAACGCTCTTCGCGGGCATACACGAGTACGGAGCGATGTTATCTGACCGAGGTGTTGTGGGCGATCATCGTGGTGGAGATTTTAGACTACTTGCAACGCAAGCGACGCGACATGCCGGTTTTGACGTGGTTCATCGACTTGCCAAAGTGGCTTTGTCAGAATGACGGCAGCACCATTGACGGCGAAATGGACGCTCTGTTCGAAGCTTGGAAGGCCGGGAGGAATTGTGGCAAGTGGGTTCTACGCCCTTGTGATACCGAATGCTGTTGTCATAACTCATTTTCGCACACGGGTTGTGGCTGTCAATGCCCATGTGTGTGTAGCTGTGCGTGAGTGAGAACAGTCAGGAGCGATGTCCTTTTTATGTACATATACAAGACAGTTAATAATTTTGTTATTGTCGTTGTAGTTGTCGGTTATTGTTCTATATATTAGGCACTGATTCTAATCGTGAGGATAAACTTGCAAACTTTTCGGTGAGGTCTTCAACAAGCGTATTTAGGTAACGCACTGTGCCCGGGGCGTGTTGCAAGACAAAGCGTTCGATGGCGTCAACCACTTGGACGTTGAGCATAACGTGCGGCTCGCCGCGGAAGGTGGTGAAGTTAATATGGTCGCGGAATGTATCTAATCGCTGCGCCAGATACTGCGCGTATTGATATGGTACGGCTGTATCTTCCGTTCCCTGTTTTCCGCGAATGGGTACACAGTTAGTCAGAAACGAGAGCATGAAGTAAAGGAAAAGAGCTATAGTGAGAGCGGAAGGTGTGGAAACATACGTGCATCAATAGCATGGGACGATTACGAGTGGCAGCGGACATAGCGGAAGGGTACTCTTGTATAAAAGGCACCCATGTAGCAACACCTATTGCGCCCGCCAAGGACTTGGTGCTTCTCAAAAACGCGTGCAGTGCAAGCGAGCCACCTTGACTGAAGCCAAGAAGGAAAATGCGTCTGGGGTTCACGCCGAGTCGAATCTCGCCGTCAATAATGGACGAAACTCTGTCAATCGAGGCATCAAACTGCTCGCGATTAATATCAACAATATTCGAGAGCTGCTGCTGCGACAAAGAGGAGATGTCCGCGGCGACTGTCTGCCTAAACGTACGGATGTCATACCAGCTACTGAGCTGCCTATCCAGATAGGTCACGCGCGCAACCGGGGCGGTGGGGATGACGAACTTGACGTAATTGAGGGAGAAAAAGGACAAGGCCAGACTGAGGTAACCCCAGGCCTCTCCTGTGGCGCCCATTCCGTGCAAGATGATTACGGTGGCGGGCTGTTCATCGCGCAAAACGGGCATGACTGTGAATCCGGAACCGCCATGGCCGTCACCGTCAACGGGCTGTCTGTCGGCGGAAAGCGGCAGCAAAATCGGTCGTCGCAGCTCGTCATCAGCCACAGCAGCGCACGCCACGAAAGCAAGCAGCAGCAGCCAGAAGGCGCGGAGAGAGGCGAAGTGCATCGGGAGCGAGGCAGTAGCGTATATATCCGTGCGGAGGCGACGGCGGTTGCACTCGCGGCTGCAGCGGGGGCTTGACACCCTTTTGGGAACGCGTCGCATATAACCTTCCCGCGCTGCTGCGCACTGCAGAAAATTTAAGCAAAAATGTGGAATACGCGCTGACGACGGGGTTCGAACCCGCGCGGGATAATCCCATCAGATGACGTGTCGCAGCAGTTCAAGTCTGACGCCTTAACCACTCGGCCACATCAGCGAGTGCATTTCATGCGCACAGCTGCTCACCGCCCCTGTACTTAATCTCGCCCCAACCTCCCCCACTACCGAACTCAACCTCCGCGCGCCCACCTGCGCGTCTTCCATCGCCCCACCAGCCGCCATCAACAATGCTAACCATCCCCTCTCCCCTTCAGCTGCTCTCTCTCATCTATTCCCGCGGCAACCGTCGCACCGCCCGCCACCGTCGCGTCGCCCGCCACCTCCGCCGTCACCTCGTGCACATTCGCTCCACCGACCTCACTCCGCTGCAGCTCCTCACCCTCCGCGCCGCTCTTTCTTCTCCGCCCCACCACGCTCGCCCTCACCCCCGACCAAATCCCCGCCGCCACCACGTCCTGAACCCGCTCATTACCCGCCACCGTCGCAACAGCCTCTCCGACATAAGCTCTACCCATTTTTCGGCTTTCCTCACTTCCCAGAACCGCTCCCACATATCGCTCCCCCATCGTCCTCACCTCCTCCGTCATCACCGCATTCGCCAAGATCTTCGCCGCCCACTCCGTCGCTCTTCTGGCAACTTCCTCGTCCTCCAGTAGCTCCAAAACCGCTGTTCGCAGCACCGACCGCACCTCCTCGCCCGTCCCGCGCTCCTGCAGCACCGCCCTCAACGTGTGTCCCGCCTGCGTCTGCACCTGCTGCTCTTGCAGCGAAGCCGCCGCCACCTCAGCGCCCTCCGCCGCCCCCCACCGCTTGATGCGCGGCCAGCACACCGCTACAATTGTGACCAGCGCCAATCCGCCTCCGATCGCCACTCGCACACGATTCAGACCTCTTCGTTCCAACGCGCGTTCCAAGTCGTGGTACGATAGCAACAGCCGCCCTCTGATCTCGGCGCTTGTGTCGCCCACGCTCATGCGTTCCGTGCCCTTGTTCGCCGCGCGGCCCGACCGCGCCGACCGTGCGGCGCCGCCGTCTGTGCGGCCTGCCGGCCGCCACGCTAGCGACTGTCGATGCGGCAGGCCCACGCCGTGAGGCAGCGGCATGCCTCCCGTTGTTGCTCTCGGTGACATTTGAGTGGCGCCGGTTGAAAGCGCCCTTCTCCAAGCGCCCAATTGCGCCGTCTGCATTGCGCGCAGCATTTTTGAGTCTGTCTATGGCTTTTCTCTTGTGTTGGAAGCGTCGTTTGTGCTGAAAGAAGTTGCGATCAGCTGCTCCTGCTTTGGCGTGCTCGATACTGCACGTCGGCTTAGCAGACACTTACCTGCTAAATTCTACGAAGGTGCTTGTGAATGTTGTCGTCCGGTGTGTCCGCCGCAGACGTGGCCACCCGCGCGCTCGCTCGCCACGCAGCGTGCAACAAGTTGCACACGCGCACAGCGTGTGGCCAACGGCTCAGCTCAACTGCCATTTTAGTACACACAACGGATAAACCCACATTGAACCACAATCTCAACAGCGGCAACCACGTTCTACACTCCGCTATCGCCTCCCACCGCACCGCGCGCGTCCAACACCGCCCCGGCCTCGTGCTCCTCCTTCGTTCGCTCCGAGCTCATTCGCTCGTTCTCCACCATTCTCATCATCACCTCGGACAATTCCCCCTTCACCGCCAGCCTCACCTGTTCGCCCGTCAGGCTCTCGTACTTGAGCAGCGCCTCCGCCAGTCGATGCAACTCCTTCTCCTTGTTTCGTAGCAGCTTGCTCACTCTCGCGTACGCGTCGTCCAAGATCCGCTTCACCTCGCTCTCGATCAGCGCTCGGGTCTCGCCGCTTTCTCGCTCCTTGTCGTACACCACCATCCCCAGTTTCTCCGACATTCCGTACCGCGTCACCATCGCCTCGGCCATTTGCGTCGCCTGTTCAAAGTCTGATGATGCGCCACTCGACACGTTTTCCTCCCCGTAGATCATCGCCTCAGCAGCGCGACCGCCCATACACACATCAACCTTAGCGAGCATCTGCGCCTTTGTCATGGACGTCATGTCCTTTGCGGGTAGTTGCGCCACCAGACCCAACGCCTGTCCCCTAGGCATGATGGTCGCCTTGTGTACTGGGAATGCTTCCTTTGTATACAGACAGCACAGTGCATGTCCCCCCTCGTGATACGCAGTCATCCGTCTTGTGTCCTCACTTAGCGCAGCGGACCTTCTTTCCGCACCCATGATGATCTTGTCCTTAGCGAATTCCAGGTGACTCATTGTTACTGCCGCAAAGTCCTCCACAGCCGCTTTTAGCGCCGCCATATTCACCAAGTTCGCCAACTCCGCCCCGGAGAATCCAGGAGTTCCTCGCGCAATGATTTCTAGATCCACGTCTTCTTCTAAAGGTATCTTCTTTGTGTGTGCGTCAAGGATTTGTGCCCTGCCGCGAATATCGGGAATAGGCACCACTACGTGCCTGTCGAAGCGCCCCGGTCGGATGAGTGCCTTGTCGAGGCTCTCCGGAAAGTTTGTGGCACCGATCACCACAATGCCTTCACTCGATTGAAAGCCGTCCATCTCCACTAAGAATTGATTCAGAGTCATTGTTAGAAAGCGTTGGTCTTTTGGATTTCTCTTCCCCCCTATTGCATCGATCTCATCGATGAAGATTATACACGGTGCATGTTGTTTGGCTGCTGCAAACAACTCCCTCACTCGCTTCGCACCCACCCCAACAAACATCTCCTCAAACTCAGATCCGCTTGCGTAGAAAAAAGGCCGTTTTGCCTCCCCTGCAATAGCCCGCGCAAGTAGAGTCTTTCCGGTGCCGGGTGGTCCCATGAGCAGCACGCCCTTTGGCAATTTGCCTCCCAATCGCGTAAACGCATACGGCTGACGCAAGAACTGAACAATCTCTTCAAGTTCCGCCTTTGCCTCATCACACCCCTTCACGTCCTCAAACGTTGTTGCGTCGCCGGATTCTGGCTCCGGCGCTTTGTCGAGGTTAATGCCCATTCCGCGCGACATTCCACGCTCCTCCATCATGACTCCAAGGAATCCCAGCACTAAGAATGTCGTCCCCAAAACACGCACCGCACGCCAAAGCTGAGAGAGCATGGACGGTTCTGCTAGCGTGACATGTATAGGCGCTGTGGCTGTGCCTGCAGCTGTTGCAGCTCCACCTGCCTCCAACGGAGACGCCACCCCTGGGGCTAGGCCAGCCACGGTGCTAGTCCCCGCAGTGCCGCTCACAGCGCCCGTTGTTGGCGCAGTGCCACTCAGACCGCTCATACCGGATGAAGTGGCGCCAACACTCGCACGTGCAGTGTTACTAGCAACAGAGTCAATCAGCTTCGGTAGATTCACCCTGTCGATGGCACCAGTTCTTACCAGAGCCTTCACATACTCTCTTATGACGTTGTCTCCCGCAGCATACTGCCCCAACTCCACTCGACGAACTACTTCTTGAGGCTTTGTTTTTCCCAATGCGCGCAGATAGACAGCTTGAATCTCAGGGTCGTGAGCGCGACTGTTCGCTTCTTCCAATAAACGTTTTAGCCGCCGTTCTTGGGAGTCTGGGAGCAGTGTCCATCGCCTTCGCTGCTGAACATGTGTGGCACGTATGCGTTGCGCAACATTGGGATTCAGGGAGTTGTAAAGAGGTCTTGGTCGTGGGCTGCGTAATTGTGTTCTGAGCGCAATTGATGCCGAAGACGCCATAGTGATGAGATATGGACGCGATGAACGAAAACGGACTGACGTCAAAAAGGTGACGGTGGAGGATGGCGAAATAGAGAGAAATCAGTTTGTCCATCCAGCACCTATTCCTATTCAGTTAAATTTCAACTATTTACACTTGTACAAGCGTAACCAAAAAGTCGGTGAGTCACCCTATAGATATTTGCGGCAATTCCGCAAATCGCCGAATCAGTCCGTAAGGAAAGGATAGATTTTTGGGCAATTTGACAACGTTTCAATTACAGCAATAGGGGGCTTTCCAAAATCGCGCAACACACGTTTGCCGCACAAATCAGTGTGCCAAAACAGTCCCCATCTTTGCCAAAAGCACGCTTTGTGAGTTTTCCTTGTCGTAACGTATTGCCGACTAAAACTCTGAACCGTTCTTACTGCTCTAAAGCAGTAAACATATCCTTTTGAGGTTCACATAGTAGTAGGCAGTGAGAGAAACAAGACGCAACATATCAAAAGCATATCCAAAACCTGCAAAAACGAGTAAAAAATACTTATTTAAAATTCAATTAGGGCTCCAAAAGTAATAATAATTTAAAACAATCAAAAACTTACCCTTCCCTTCGGCTGAATTTGAGACGTCGGGTTAATTTGAGACAATTGGTTTCGGCAAAGTAAAATGTATCTCTGCTCCAAGCGCTGTGAGTGTCCCCTACGTTGGTCCTCTGTCATGAAACTGAAGAC